>CM018040.1:10142293-10289638 GCA_008638375.1 Nyssa sinensis
TCTCATGATTCGTATATTTAGTCGATTGTTTATGTGCTTATGCGTTTGTTGAGAGTTTGGTTAAGTGGTAAATGTGGAGCATGATTATATGCATATTTCATGTGTTGGCATAGTGTGTGATTGATGTTCTTTGAGGATTATTCAGATTGTGAATATGTAACTTGAGTATGCATTTAAATGAAATATGTACAACATGTACACATGAGGAAGGAATTTTGTGATTTAAATGTTATCATTGCTTTAAGTGAAATGCATTGTTTTAAGCATGCTTCATGTATGGATGAAATGCTTCATTAAGATTGCATTATTGCATGGTGGAATCAAGGCATATTGGCATGGTGTGATTCTTTGATAGCATAGTGTAGGTTGAGGACGTGGTGCTATGTATTATGAGGGTGTAGATCCTGTGGTGAAAAATCCAAAATTGGCCATTGCATTGGTGCCCAGTATTCAACTGGAGCAATCATTGGCCATTTCATTGCATTGTATTGATGAATTGGAATGCATATAGATATAAATGTTCACTCGCACATGCCACGTCTTAATTTTGTTCCTTACATTAGCATTGTATTATACCGGCATTTGAGCTGACCCATTCTTGGGATACCATATTACAGATGACACCCTTGGTACATGAGACTCGAAGATGTTTTGATGAAAGGAGGGGAAAGGACTTTAGAAGTGTATTTGGCCCTGGGGTATAGTTTGAAATGTAAGGGCTTAAGCCCAACTAATGGGAACAATATGTCTATCGAATATACTTTTATGTGTTTATGTTTTGAAGGAAAAGAATGCATGTTTAATTGAATCCATTAGATTATCTTTTATTTAACTTATTTCACTCACTCCCCGGGTTCGTGAAAATTCGGGGCATGACAACGTGGTATCAGAGCATAGGTTCGAATACCTAGAGACCGTAGGGTGTTATTGAACACGATAGGGCCGTGACACATAGTTTTAATTTTTAGTGAAGATTTTGTTAAGTGTAGGAACTCGTTTGGTGTATGTTAAGACATGCTGTGATTGTTATTTGTGAAATGTGAATTACTGACATGAATATGCCATATGTTCCTCTAAATGCCTATGTCTAAGGTGAAAAAGAGGGGTGCTAAATTTTTTTTCTTTTCCTTGGACTTGTAGACTCATGCCACCGAGACGAGCACCTGCTAAAGCTGGACCACTTAGGCGGGTAGACCTAGGGCTGCTACCTCACCTCGACGTGGCAAACCCAGAGCTACCACTCTTATTCATGGCATAGCAGAGGGACTGTTGCCCCAGCTGATGTACCTGCCCATAGTACAGCTGAGGAGGCTGTTGCTCTTATTCCCGCTTTTGCACCTGCTCCAGCCCCTGCCCGATTAGAGTAGGTAGAGCAGACTATAGGTGCCAGAGGCATAGCGACCATCTTACAAGAGTGCCTTTATGCTATCCAGGAGGCGAGGCCCACAGGTGGAGATACACGAGATACCTTCGTGATGAAGGTGTTTCAAAGGATGAGGCCTCCCACTTTTGCCGGACAGCCTGATCCATTGGTCACAGAGGAGTGGTTACGCCAAATCACAAGGATCTTAGATTCATAAGGGATAGTTGAGCCTTACTTAAGGATCCGGTGTGCTACTTTTCAGTTTACGGACTTGGCCAGTTAGTGGTGGCAAATGGTTGCTGACAGGATTGACAGGTTCGGTGAGGGATGGGATGCTTTTGTGGCCATGTTCAATGATCACTATTTTTCCGAGACTGCCAGGGTTGGATTTATGGAGGAGTTTGGGCCGCTCCTCTAAAGAGACATGACAGTGACCTAATATGAGTCTCGTTTTACCGCATTGGGGAGGTTTACCCCACATTTCATTAGAGAGGAGCGACTGAGGGTTTTTTATTTTTTCAATGGGTTGAAGACCTCTATTAGAGAGAGACTGATATGACACATTATGGAGACCTATGAGGAGGCAGTGATCAGGGCCACCAGAGTTGAGAGAGAGTTGGCCAATCTTAGAGGGATTAGAGAGTCCTAGACCCAGGGCAGGACAACCACAACACAAACATCTACTCCTGCCCAGCCTACTATGACTGCCCTGACCCGCACTGGTGGGAGACCATTGAAGAGGTTCCGGATCGATGCATCTTCCATATCGACATCGCGGGGGCCTATTCAGTTCTTAACCCCCCAGCCTACTATGTCTGTTGCTCCTCGAGGGGGGTATCTCAGGGACCCATCACATGTTACCGGTGTGGACAACCTGGCCATAGAGTGGCCGATTGCCCGCAGAGAGATCCCAGTTAGGGATACGGGGCTGGACCGAGTCTGATGTCATTTCTACCTCAGGCATAGAGTCAGGGATGGGGAACTCCACGACTTTGATATACCTGCCACTAGGCAGGCCATGTTAGGGCCAATTGTCCTTAGGGACAGACTTCTCAAAGCTCGCAGGGGTCACATTACTATAAGCATACTCAGGTGCCTCTATCACAGCCACAGTTAGGCAATAGACCTCCGACACCATATATCCAGCCTGCACCCTCTGTTCAGAGTGTTAGAGCTCTTGGACAAAGAGAGGGAGGTAGGTAGGGCCAGACTACCCAAGGTCGTGTTTATGCAGTAGCTGCACTTGAGGCATCTGCTCTCGAGCCTCCCACGGTTCGAGGTACATTCCTTGTTTTTAGTTTATGGACTAGTATACTGATAGATTTTGGTGCACCTCATACATTCATATCTACCCTACTTACCATGACATTTAGATTACATGCCTACATCTGTGCAATAAACCGAGTGAAATTAAGAGGTAAACTATGTGTTAGTTGTCTGTGAGATAAGCTATAAGCCTGATGTCCATAGAGTTAAATGTATGCCTAGTTACCTATGTAGCAGATTATATGCTTATTTACGTATATGAATATTCTTGGGATAGATTTTATACTTAGCTGTTGATATGGTAGGCTACGTGTTAACTATTGGATGTTGCTTATTGATTATATATATATGCATACTAGTTTAGTAGCCGTTATAGTATTACGACTACGATTTTTTATACAGATTGATTGTTATTAATGTATGTATAGGAGAATGTTTAAATGTGTTTATATGTATGTGTGTCTTGATACATATGTGTAAGAATTGATGTATATTCATGATTGAAATTAGTGAAGAGTTTCACTAAGAAATCTCAATTGTTATGAGACTTTAATTAATGTATTGACTAGAACGATGACGAGTTAGAATAACCTTAGAAGAAATTGAGATATTTCTTTTTTCCTTCTCTAATGATTTGTCCTTTTGAACTTTGATATATTGTTTTAGATTTTATGTTTGGAATACATAATCTAATTGTTACTAATGCATGACATCTAGTCTCGGTTATATATAGATTAAAGTGGATGATGGTGACTTTAGTTTAAGATTTTGTTGTTGATGACTTATGGACGACTATATTATTTGGAGGATATTAGGTTGTTGAATTACATTGAAGTACAGGTGATATATTAATGACCTTGAAATGGATTACGAGATAATTGCATGCTTGATTTGAGGTTAGTTAGATGGTCATCACATGTCTGAGAGGTTTTGAGGTATCATCGTGAGCATTGAGTATTTTATTGTGTTAAATTATTGAGGTGGGTCATGATGCTTGGAAAAAAATTGGAGAATTGTCATTGATGAGCCAACGTGTTTGAGGATTTCATTATGCGTTGTGCCATGTGAAGTGGGCCATTACAGATGGATCAGAACCAGACCCTAGCAGGGAGTGTGGAGATGTCTGCACGCCGCTACACGCCCTCCAATGAGGTTGAGCTTACGGGGGCGAGGGTAATGGGAGAGAGTAATGCATTCCACATTGCCTAGCAAAATGAGAGGTGAATGATCCATAGGTAAGGTTGCACGTCTCCTTGATACAATGCATTTTGTATCGATCTTTCTAAATTTTGTCGAAGAGTTATATTTTTAAATTTCAAGACGAAATTTCTTTAAGGGGGGAAGGATGTAAAAACCTGAAAAATGGGAATAATTTTTTTTTTTTTTTTTGTGATAGAGCAATATTTAAATGTCTTTAATTTTTCTTTTTAATTAATTTTAAAGAAGTTAGACTATGAAAAATATTCTAATATATATATATACATATATATTTATATATACACAAATGAATAAAAACAAAATAAATATACATGTATGTGTATGAATGTGAGTAAGAATATAATTATATGTATAATTTAGTGTATGTTTAAATACATATATATATATATATACATGTGTGCACAAAGTGTGTGTGTGTGTGTCAGTTGGTGTGTGTGTATGAAATGTAATATGTATATATATATATATGTGTGTGTGTGTGTGTGTGTGTATATGTATATATATATGGCCCAAAACACACACAACCCCAATTAATACAAATCAGAATAGGGGTGTGGTGATTGAGTGTGTAAGTGAAGGTGCAATGTGTACAGTGTACATTGTGTGTATGTGAGAAAATTTAGAACTGAAAGGAAAAGAGAGAGAGAGAGAGAGAGAGAGAGAGAGAGAGAGAGAGAGAGCAGTTGTAGAAGTATATGTATGCATACATGTGTGAGACAGTTGAGGAGAAAAAGTAGGAGAAAGAATAAGCTCTGAGAGGCGACTTTGGGATTCAGAAGGGTCAGAAGGAAGAAAAAGAAACAAGAAGGAAGTGGTGGTGCACAGGTTAGAGAGAAAAAGTGAAGAAGAAGAGAAGAAGAAGAATTTAGAGGGAGAGGATTGATCAGTTAACCATTAGGTAATTATCTAATTTATTTTCTTCTAAATTAGTATAACTGCATGATAGTATTGATTAGAACTCAAAGCATGAAGAAAAATAATGAAACCGAAGCTGTTCCATACGGTCAACCATGGTAGATCTTTATACGTTAAATCAATCTTGATTCTAGGGTTAGGAACAAGCAAGAAATATTTTTAGGATTTCAACATAGTTTAAATTACTTAAAATGGTTGAAAAATGGCCATTCTATGGCCAATTATTCCTTCACTGGTGCAACATCGGAAATGGGAAATGGGTGTCGATAAAATCAGTGTTTAAGGCTGAAACATATCCTAAATGATTGCTTAAGATCTCAGGATCCATTTGAAAAGAAACAGGGAATTTTGGAAGTCCAAAATGGGGTAAACAGTGAGAAACCGCATTTTTTCGGTGACCGATGCCGGCAAGGCCACCGGAGAAGAGAACCAGAATAACGTGGTTCCTATCGGGTTGAAGTAGTACCGGGTTTGGGTTTGGGTCGGGTTGGGATCCGACCAGCCGTAAGAAATGGTTTTAAAGAAACTGTACCATTTTGATTCTTTTTGAAATTAAAAAAGAAAACGGGAGAGTGGGAACTGTGGCTCCTAGGGCTCGAACCCTCACCCACTTGTGTTGAGGCACCCACTTAGCCACTGAGCCACTAAGGCCCATGTGGCCATTTATTGCTAGAGATATATATATATATATATATATATTAATATAAATAATAAATCAGAAATAAAAGCCAAAGGAGTGCAGCCCAAGACTCGAACCTGTAACCTATAGGGGGTGACACAGTGCTAGCCACTGTGCCACCAATTCTCACCCGTTCATAATTGCACCAAATATATATATATATATATATATTATACTTAAATAAATAATTTAGTTAATTAAATTAAATATACCGAAATGACCCGGAGTTCAAATTAAACAAGTCATTAGTGTTTTCTTTATGTCTCGAACACGCTGAATCCAACGGTGAGATCCATTTTGTGAGGCGAGATCCCAAAAAATAAAAGACCCGAAGGAACACCAAAAATGACCAAAATGCCCATGAGTAAAAGGGTATTCAAATAAACCCCGATTAAAATAAAATAATAGTAAATTTTTATTATTTCGAATATTATGAACTCAACGGTAGAGTCCGATTTATGAAAAGAGGTCTCGAGAAGTAAGAACCCGTGAAAGTACAACATGACCGTTTTGCCCTTTTTTGTACGAATGTCCAAATTGAATTCTGCGAAAGTCTAAACCAACTTTGTTCGACGTTCTGAATTCAATGGTAAGGTCTATTCAAGTAAAAGAGATACCAATATTAAAGAGGCATAAAATTTGATGAATAACATAAATTCATGTAACAGTAGACTGAGATATATTTATGAATTTTAGGAACACTGAAAGGGAAGGAGAAGGCAATTTGACCATTTTAGACAAATACGGTAGAGGGACTGCATCCTCACTGGTTATTTTGGTTACACAGCGAGCACGACTTCTTAGGGTTGAGACAAACCCATCTAGGTATGATATTTTGCTAAGGAATAGGATTACGTTTAGGATTGATCTTCATGTTGATCTCATGATTTGTATATTTAGTTGATTGTTTATGTGCTTATGTGTTTCTTGAGAGTTTGGTTAAATGGTAAATGTTGAGCATGATTATATGCATATTTCATGTGTTGGCACAGTGTGTGATTGATGTTCTTTGAGGATTATTCAGATTGTGAATATGTAACTTGAGTATGCATTTAAATGAAATATGTACAACATGTACACATGAGGAAGGAATTTTGTGATTTAAATGTTATCATTGCTTTAAGTGAAATGCATTGTTTTAAGCATGCTTCATGTATGGATGAAATGCTTCATTGAGATTGCATTATTGCATGGTGGAATCAAGGAATATTGGCATGGTGTGATTCCTTGAAAGCATAGTGTGGGTTGAGGACGTGGTGCTATGCATTATGTGGGTGTAGATCCTGTGGTGAAAAATCTAAAGTTGGCCATTGCATTGGTGCCCAGTATCCAACGGGAGTGATCCGTGAACGAGACATTGGTACTTAGTGTCAATAGGGAACGATTCGTAAATGAGACATGTGTGTGGCATAGAGATGCATGGGTGTGTCATGCATATTTTCATTGCATTGTATTGATGAATTGGAATACATATAGATATAAATGTACACTCGCACATGCCACGCCTTAATTTTGTTCCTTGCATTAGCATTGTATTATACCAGCATTTGAGCTGACCCATTCGTGGGATACCATATTATAGATGACGCCTCTGGTACATGAGACTCGATGAGATATTGACGAAAGGAGGGGAAAGGACTTTAAAAGTGTATTTGGCCCTGGGGCATAATTTGAAATGTAAGGGCTTAAGCCCAACTAATGTGAACAATATGTCTATCGAATGTACTTTATGTGTTTATGTATTGAAGGAAAAAAATGCATGTTTAATTAAATCAATTAGATTATCTTTTATTTAACTTATTTCACTCACTCCCCGGGTTCGTGAAAATTCGGGGCGTGACAAAAGTGGAGCTACAGGTTGCAGCTTCAAAAAGAGTGTACGAGGGCACTCAGCTTCAGCCCATTATTTCTACACAGAGTTTTTTATTAGACTCTAGTGCAAAAGAACAACAACAATAGAGTATTGCAATTGGATGAGAAAAGAGATAAATTAGGCCACCTTAGAGATTTTGGTATGCAAATATGGTTACGTATGCACTTACCATGGTAGAGGATATTGCAGTTCAAGAACCTCCACCTATTGAGAAGCTATCATAGGTAGTGACTCTACATAGTGGATTGTGGCTATAAATGAAGATGTTAAATCTCTTCACAAGAACTAGACATGGGATTCAATGAAATTTCCTAATGGCTCAAACACTATTGGTTGCAAATGTGTCTTCAAGAAAAAGGAAGACATTCTAGGGATTGAAGATGTTAGATATAAGATATGTTTGGTTGAAAAGGTCTATAGTTAAAGCGAATGTGTGGACTTCAATAAAGTTTTCTCACATGTTATGAGCATATCTCTATTCGCGTGTTGGTTGTTTTATTTGATTAGAGCTTGCGCAGCTTGATGTCAATACAACATTCTTACATAGCGAGCTTAAGAAGACTATTTACATGAAAAAACCAGAGGGTTTTGTTATGCAAGATAAAGAATATTATGTTTGCAGGATAAAAAATTCATTGTATGTATTGAAGCAGTCTCCAAGGTAGCGGTATAAGCATTTTGACACATTTATGGTGAGTAATGGTTAATTGATGAGTGATTTTGACAGTTGCGTGTATCACAGATAGTTGTCAAATAGTTCTTTTGTTTACTTGTTACTCTATGTGGATAACATGCTTATTGTTGCCAAAAGCATGTCAGATATTGATAGTTTGAAGTCCTAGCCGAATAATTAGTTTTAGATGAAAGATTTAGGTGTTGCAAAAAAGATTTTGGGTATATAGATTCATAGAGACGGGAAACACAAACAATTGTATTGAACACTTTGCCATGCAAAATTCCAAACCAGTGAGTACTCTACTTGCCATTCGGTTTAGGCTCTCTACAGCGTTGTCTCCACAAATTGAGGAAGAGGAACAATTTATTTTGAGTGTTTCTTATTCTAGTGCAGTTGGTAGGATCATGTATGTTATGGTTTGAATATGTCTAGACATTTCACAGGCAGTTTGTTTTGTCAGTCGATATAAAGCCAATCCTAGCAAGGTTCATTAGTAGGCAACGAAATAGATACTTCGGTATTTGAGAAGGACTTCAAATTTGGCTTAGTTTTTTTTATAAAGCTTTTGGTTTTGGTTATAACATTGTTTGTTATGTTAATTCAGATTATGCTGGTGATCTAGATAAGAGAAGATGTCTTCACACTTACTGGTTATGCGATTAGTTGGAAAGTTACTCTACATTTACAGTTGCTTTGTCAACAACAGAACCTGAATATATGACGGTAGTAGAAGTAGTGAAGGAGAAAATTTGATTGAGAGGATTGATCAATGACTTGGGCTTACAACTGGATATTACTTTTGTATTTTGTGATAGTTAGAGTGCAATACATGTCACATCTCAAAATCCACCCTATGCAAATTAAGGGTATGCGACTGGCCAGTTAGGCACCCATCGTATTTTCGGATTATTGTTGATTGAATCATGCTATTCAGGTTCATGGAACTATATTATTGAATTCAGTAATATACAGTAGATGCACTGGGACATGGCTCATGTACATTGGTACTCTAGAGATAGTAGGTGACTGATTATAGATGTGCTCTGGTTTGTTTAGATGAATTGCATTCCCGACTCAGAATGATAATTAAAAAAGGTTTTAAATTTTCACTACTTTGATCCTACATTTGGAATGCAATTCATTGTAAAGTTAAGAAGTTTTACTTTGGTTGGTCACATTGTCGGTAGGGAGACCGGCAAGGTGGCTAACTGGCATCACTTCTTTGGCATCTGCGTAGGGTGGGGTGCTGGGATGTGACAATACATTTGACCAAAAATCAAATGTATTATGAAAGGACCAAACACATAGACGTCAAATATCATTTTCTTTAAGATGTTATGTCTCAAGGTTACATTACAATCAAGAAGGTTGTCACAGTAGAGAATCCAACATATATGATGACTAAGCCCATTCTACTACTTAAGTTCAAACACTCTTTGGAATTGATTAGTGTTTACACCATTTGAGTTGATCATTAGGGATTTTGTTGATAAGCAAAGAAGTTTGATTTCTCATGGCTTGAGGGAATTTGTGCCAAGGTAAGATTTGTTATTTGTGTCTTGCATTTTTGAGTCAACTTGCACCCAAACCATTTTGGGCATTTTTTGGGGGTCTACTGATTGCCACTTGGACCTATAAAACCCCCTCTTCTCTTAACCAATCGGTACAAGAAGTTTCAAAGCCTTTGGAGAAAGTGAAAAAATGGTCATCAGCACTCGAGCACTAAAAACCTCCCTCTCTATGTGTCGATCAACACTCAGTCTCAATTTCTCGATTTTTGCCTCTTTTCGTATTTTAGGGTTTGGGAACATTACATATTGTATTTTCCCAGGGAATGAAGGAGAGAGAGCAGCAAGAAGTGTCCTTAGACATTTATAAGAGGATTTTAACACCCCATTTTATATTCTTCATCTTTGATAGTGGATCTTTTGTTGTGCTTCGCACATAGACGTAGGCTATTTGTTGAAATCATGTATATTTGGTATTGTTTTGTTCTTATTGTGTTTTTTTTCTTCACTTCGTTATTTCGTTTCTCGCTTTCATCGGACAACAATAGATGACACATGAGTTTCACCCAGGAAGACTAGAAGCTTGATTGTTTCCTAATTTATCATTCTACCTATTTTGTTTCTTTTTTTTTTTTTCCTTTAAAATTGTTTCATGTATGTTTGGAACTAATAGGATGGGTGATCTTGAAGTTGATAAGATTGACATCTCTTTTTAGACTTTTTTCTTTATTTAAGTAAATTACATTGATTTTTCTTGAGATATATTGATATTACACACGGGTCTTTATAATTTGGAAAACTTCACTAACATCCCCTTTCTTCACTATTACATGCATTCGTCCCTGTTCATCTGCTTTGATTTGAACTAGAATTATAAGCAGATTATGACATTTCAAAAAGGGGTTTCATGATTAGGGATGTTGTGCCGATCAATCGCAAGCTCATAGTAGAGATGGCATTAACTTTTGTCTTATGTTATTTGGGTAATTTTTTCCCAAATGGATTCTCTCTCTCACCAAAAGAAATCCAAAAAAATTACAAACTCTTACCCAATCTCATTCTAACTCATTCTTTCTTTGTTATCCCTTTCTTACACTAACTCTCGCTCATGCTCTTTTTATATGCGTGAATATATATATGAAAAATTGTTGCATCCGATTACACCTTTTATGTGTGTATGTGTGTGTATGTATATGTATATGTATAGTAATACCTTTTATGTGTGTGTGTGTATATTACTATATCTAAAAGCCAAGATTTTGTCTTCGATTTTCTCCGCCCGGTTGCTTCTTCCAAACTAGGATCCACACATGACGCGTTCCAATAGAATTCTAGAGTCGTGTGCCTTTCTTTTTAAACTTCCGTTTTAAGCATTCCATTTGAGTTTTATAGCCATGAATTTCTATCTTTTTAAACTTTCGTGTTAATCAAAGGCTAGAACCAAAATGGGTCTTAAAAATTGATAAAGCTAACAGTTCCAGAAACCTTCCACACCACAAATAACAAGATTCATAATTTCCTGTCTTTTTAAACTTCCACCCTAATCATATGGTGGACTCACATGGGTACCACAATATGAAAAAGCTAACATAATGGATTCCAACCTACACCAGAACATAGCAATATCTTTCCCCAAGTAAAACAAAAGCATACATATTTTCGTTTGTTTTTGTAATTAGTGGTTGCGCTCAATGGGTATGACGAACTTCGAAAGGCTTCTGAGATTACATTCTTTAAAGGTTCTTTGGGAGAGTAGATGTAACACCCTGACCCAAGCTGTAACCGAACATGCCATGTAAAATCAAGCTGCGTAGGTGTATTGTTGTGCGTGTGGGCATATAGTTGCACCTGGGACAATTGGAGTGAATGTGTAGGAGATAATGGATGGAGATTTGAAATTTAGCTGATGAAGAGAGTTGAATTTAAATGGATGAAGAGATAAAAGGATAACAGTGGTGGCATAGAAGAAAAAAAATAGTTAAATAAAAATATATATGGTAGTTTATATTGGTACGTGGGAATATATATATATACACACATATATGTATAAGAACCATATATGGATTTATATATATCCATATGCACCACAATAAGATAGGGATGGGGCGGTGATATGGATTAGGAGGGTTTGATTTTCAAAAACAAGTACAGTAGATAAGGATTGAAACAAAAAAATGATGAGAGAGAAAGAGAACGGTGAGGCGCTAGAGGGGTGAGGAGAAAACTAATATATGTATATCATATGTGGGTTGGTAGGAAGTGAGAAGAAGAGGGGTGAAACAGAGCAAGAGAATTGGGATAGGGGCTTGAGATCCAGGAGGTGAAAACTAGGCGACTCAAGAGGAACGTAGCGCGCCGACTCGGAAACCTGGGTAAGCTGGTCACTCTCTATTTTTAATTGTAAGCATGTATAGTAAGAATTGATTTTAGGTTCAGAATAAACATGAAGAATAAGTTAAGTAGGAAAAAGAATGAGAAGAAAAGGGTGCAGAGCTGAGAGAAAAATATGTGTTGACAGGTTATGTGGGGTAACTAGATTCCTGTAGAAACATGCATGAAAATTGGGTTGTATACTTAGGAAATATTCCTGTAGGATGCAGAAATATGTAGAAATGATTTTGGTTTAAACGGTGGAGAAAATGGCACAAAGAAAAGGGAGGACCTCCTTTGCCAGAAACGCGCTCAGCACAGCGCAGCCACTGTTGTGGTAGGTTTTGGCAACTCCAAACCTTACTGATTTCAACTCTAGGAGTAGATACAGAACACCCTCGACATACCCGATCAATCCCCATCGAGAGAGCCAAGGAAGTTATCACCAGTAAGTGGATTTCTATCTCTTATACGTGGTTTTCCAAGCCACGATCTTTCCATTACTGCCAAGACTTGTACTCATGTATGTATCCACTGTTGTTGTTCCCACCATTGATATTGTCCTATCGGGTGGATGCCTATTGATTGATATCTCATGATTTGATTCAATGTACTGATTCCTATCATTCTATGTTTATGTCATGTTATTTCATACATTATACATGATAGAATCTTAATTTAGAATTGAATGTCGAAACTGTAAATGGACAAATGATGATGGGTATGTTACCGATCGACGGGACCTACGGGTCAAATCCGTGATCGAATATATGGTGATGGGGAGTGTTTTTATGGATCGACGAGACCTACGGGTCAAATCCGTGATCGAATATATGGTGATGGGGGGTGTTTTATGGATCGACGGGGCCTACGGGTCAAATCCGTGATCAGGACATATGGTAATGGAAGTGTACTTACATATGGAGTTATGAGGGTATTTTCTATGCATTGACTGTTCTCTCATTAGTTGTACTGGACTGTGAGCGTTTTATTGTGGCAGTATTCATGTTGATTGTAATTATTGTGCTTTAACCATATCCATGCTACACCACTACTCACACTTGTTATTGGGCTTTACTGTTCATTGGCCTTGTGGCACTTTACTGATAATTGCAATCGTTGTCATGACTGGCTATCATGTTACCTTGACTTGTATTCATCTTTGTCATCCCCACCCGTATTGGGGATAGGTTTTTACTTACTGAGTTTGTAGCTCACCCCTTACTAAATTTTTTAGGTGAGAATACTACAGAACCACAGTAGGAAGTCAGGAGCTTAAGGAGACAGTTGTGAAGCATGATAGTAGTGAATAAGTCTCTCCCATGTACTCACCACCTAAGAGTGGTGCATGATCAGTTTATTGTCAGTTTAAGTTTAGTCTTTGAACAATAATAGTAATAAAGCTTCCGCACTTTAATGTCATGTTTATATTATTTATTATTATCATTGGTAAAAGAATGGAAAAAGTAGGGACGGCCATGGGGTCGGCCCCGCGACACGAGATCCTCATAGGGTGTGTTTCGGGTCGTGACAGTAGAGATCATGCATCCTCACTATCTTGGTATGGATTTTGGTTTATCGTTGTTAGTTATGAGATGGATTCTAACTATTTTTCCATCGATAGTTATGGTTTGTGGATTAATACAAATTTCGGTATCCTCATTCAAAACCTCAAATCATTCAAAATCGCCTTACTTCCACCGCTTTTTGATTGGCAGTTCGATTGATTATTCTTTGCCATGGGGGATGAATTTCGGTTGTTCTTTAATTGGAGATCGTTATTGGTGCCTGCATGCTCAGTTTGGCAAATCCCCTTATTGCCATTGTTCTCTCATTGGTTGTCATAGTCAGCGACCAACCTATGCAGCTGGGCTCTTGACCGCCTCTTCTTCCATCATATTTTATATTTACTACCTCCCTTTAGATTTTCCCTCAAATAAAAAAGCGTCAAAACCATACCCAGTGTTCATCAAATTATTCTTTATTACCAAGGTAAAATAACAATTTGCTTGCTCTAATATTTTGTTTTAATCTCTCTTTCCCTTAGTTTTTTATATATTTTTCTAAAGAAATCATGTGTTCTTGTGTTAAAATATGTGTAATGTTGTTGCTAGAGTTTTTTGCTTTTGCATTGATAAGTTTAGAGTGATTTTTTTTTTTCTAAAAAAAAAAATTGAATTTTCCTTACAGGTCAGAAGTCTAATAAGGAGATTACTCCAAAAGTTGTTGAATTTCTTTGCTTCTTGAAGAATGTGTATAAACTAAAGAGACATGAGGTATGTAGAGTTGATATAATTTTTTTTCCCGTTATAATTTTGTAAATAATTGATGCTGCACTTTTTCGTCCTGGCACATAGTAGGCTCTGTGTGCACCATATTGTCCGCTTTGGGCTTGGACCCTCACGACTTTGTTTCTCCTTGGCGGAAAAAGCCTGATGCAAGGGAGAGGACGACAGGGGCTTATAAGCGACATCAGTGCCCGACTCCTATTCGATGTAGGACTCAAAGTGGCACAACAACTACTCCCCCTAGTCGGGACTAGTGGAGTACAGGAATGAGGCACGTGGCCCAAGCGTTCCTATAAACGGCGGCAAACTAATGCTGCACTTTTTCGTCTTGGCACATAATAGGCTCCGCGTGTACCATATTGTCCGCTTTGGGCTTGGGCCCTCACGGCTTTGTTTCTCCTGAGCAAAAAAGGCCTAATGCAAGGGAGAGGACGATAGGAGCTTATAAGCGACATCAGTGCCCGACTCCTATTTGATGTGGGACTCAAAGTGGCATAACAGCTACTCCCCCTAGTCGGGATTGGTGGAGTACAGGAATGAGGCATGTGGCCCAAGTGTTCCCACAGACGGCGCCAAACTAATGTTGCACTTTTTCGTCTTGGCACATAGTAGGCTTCGCGTGCACCATATTGTCCGCTTTGGGCTTGGGCCCTCACGGCTTTGTTTCTCTTGGGCGAAAAAGGCCTGATGCAAGGGAGAGGACGACTGGGACTTATAAGCGATGCCAGTGCCCGACTCCTATTCGATGTGGGATTCAAAGTGGCACAACAATAATTATTGTGGATATGTTCTGAAAGATTTTTTTTTAAAAGAAAATTTGAATTCTCCTTCTAGGTAAGGAGTCCAGTAAGGAAATCATTCCAAGAGTTGCTGAATTTCTTTGCTCTTTGGAGAGTGTGTATAAATCGAAGAAACTTGATGTAGGTATACTTCATATAAGCTTTTTTATCTTACAATTTGGTAAATGGTTATTCTTCGAATGTGAAGTAATTACCTTTATAGTGTATGTTCTAATTTTTCTCTACAAAAGTGATAAAATGTAATACCCCAACCCGAGTTAGATAGTACCCAACTCAAGTTGGACCGGGCCATGACATGTACCCCTGCACTGTACGGCAATTTACTACGTAAATAAAAGCAGACATACAATTTAGTGGCACGATCGACATACGATGTACAAGTGTAAATGACAGGTAGTCCCGAGTACCCCAAGGGCCGTTGCACCAGAAGCCCAATTTTTACGAAAAAGCGTGCACGTAAGTGTTGTACGTATGTATATGTATTTGAATGCATATATATATAATTACATAGTGTATTAACTTAAGTATATATATATATATATTATAAGGAGATGTATATGTACATGTATATAATATATATACGGATGATATATATATATATATAGATATATAAAATAAAATGAAAAGAAAAGAAATGAAAAGAAAGCAGTGGAAAAATCATATTTCAGTGGAAGATTATAGAAACTGTGAGAAGCTTATCGAAGCATGAAGATGGAGGTTGGTCCGTGTGTGTGTATCAAGTGTGTGTATGTCACTTATATATATAATATACATAATATCTCCTTTCATTTAATGAAAAGTAACAAGACAAACAGAAAAAGAAATCAGCAAAAGAAAAGTTAAGAAAAAGGGTTAAGGAAATCAAGGAAGAAAGAGAAATGGGCTGCGTATAGGAGGTGGAAATTTTTTTATATATATATGAGAGGGTTTAGAGGAAAGTCAGAAAAAGAAAGAAGGAAGTAGAGAAGTTGTGAGTGGTTTCAAAAGATTCAGAAGTGCCTAGAGGATTCAGTGATCAGAAGCTTGATAGAGAGAGAAGACTCACCAAGTAAAGGAAGGTAAATCCTTACTTTCATATTTTCTCTCTCTAAAAGAATTTGTGGCGTATTCTCTGTTTTAATGTATATAAATTGCATATATGTGTTAGATAATAAAAATAAAAGAGATTAGAGGTAAATGAGGTGTCAGAGAGGTGAAAAACTCTAGGAAACCATGAAGACCCTATGTTCTGAAAAACTAGGTTTTTTTCAAATTCATGTAAACTCAAAAACTCTTACATGGTTAAAAAGCCCATAAATATGGGAAATTTTGCAAGTTGAATTAGGAAAAATGGTCAAGAAATGACCATTTTATGGCCTTTTTACATTGGACGATGCATGGCCGGAATTTCATATATGGGTGTCGAAAATGGTGTTAAAAGTAGCTTAAACTAGTCCCAAATGATATATTTAAGTCCTTAGAGTCGAACTGGTATAAAAACTAGGAAAAATGGACGTCAAAATGGCATAAACTAGGAGGAACACTGTACAATTCTAGCGACCAGCGCTGGAAGAGTCGCCAGGGAAGACAACCGAAAAGTCATAGGGGAGATCGGGTCTGTGGACTGGGTTTTGGGTCGGGTCGGGTCGGATCGGGACCCAACCGAGCACACATAAGGTTAACATAGCAACGTCGTTTGTTGTTTGAATTAAGTTAAAAATCGGACTGTTTGGATATAGATGCAATAAATTGAAATCAAAGATTTTAATTAACCCAACCGTGGATAAGACAAGAAATGTGGATAGGCTATTCCAGTTCACAGATTAAACTAAACCGGCTGGTTCAATGACTATGGGGGCCGGTCTAGGGTTTTGAGTGAAAAACCCATTGTTTCACTGTGTTAATTACAAAGGGGTGAACCGAAACTTTGAGAAATTAGAATTTGACCCCAGAGATTATGAGAAATTATACTAAGGCCCAATAGTAAATATTATTTTAATATTGTAAAAAAAGAAAAAAGAAAAAAGAAAAAGAAAACTACCTAAAATGCCCTTAAGTCAAAAATGGGTCAAATGGACTCCAAATGAGGCAAACGAATAGTCAATTTTTATTATATAGGATATTATGAACCCAATGGTAAGGTAAAAATTATGAAAAGAGGTCCCAGGAAGAAAAGACACGTAAAAAGTATAAAATGACCATTTTAGCCTTTTTAGTTCAGGAGTCCAAATTAAGATCTGTGAAAGCCTAAACTAATTTTATTCGACATTCTGGACATAATGACGAGGTTTAAATTAGCAATTAAAATACTTATAGCCATGACAGATATATTTGAATACATAGCATAGACTGAATTGTATTTTCCGAATGACAAGACCGTCTAAAGGGAAAAAGAAGGAAACCAACATTGAGTAGCAGGAAAGGAAAAGTAGCTTGATTTCTAAGGAATAGTAAAGTGTAAGTAATAACCGATCTCTGCATGCAGTACATTCCCAGCCATGTCACCATTCTTCTATACACATTTGTACTCTTATTTATCATATCAGATCCTTTATGATTCCACTGTGTGATATTTCTTATGAGTGGAATAGCGTAGCAATGATGTTGTATCCTGTTCTTGATTTTCATATCTATTGATGATGTTATATCTTGATCATGATATTCCTCCATTTGGATGCGTAGTATGACCTGAGTACGGGGTCCTATCCCGAGTACGGGGACCAGTTTTACATTATTGAGCTCAGCGTTTTATGCACATAGGGGGTAGCCAGGCCCCGTAGTTTATTACATCCACCAATTTTGACATCACTATCTATTTATTGAGATTCCTAGTATGCTCATGTTCTTTTATGAATGATCAGGCAGTTGTTTAGCTTTATTTGAGTACGTACTATGATCATGTATTTGACAGCCTTTGACTATAGCATATGATATTGTCTTTCGGACTAGATGTTCTTGATTATCAACTATATTCCTGATCATTGAGATTCATTGACGAGCTATGATTGTTGTTATTATTCTTGATTATTTGATATTCATTGATGAGTTATAATTGTTTTAATCCTGATCATTTGAGATTCATTGACGAGCTATGATTGTCGTTATTATTCCTGATCATTTGATATTCTTTGACGAGCTATGATTGTTATTATTCTGATCATTTGATATTCATTTACAAGCTATGATTGTTGCTATGATAGCAACTGGTTATCCTATCCTTGTTATTAGATTATTTAATTTTTTCCAGATCATGTACACATGGCAGAGTAGGGGACTTACTCATTGAGCTCGGTTTAGCTCATTCCAAATTATTTTTTTTTTCAGGGACTGATACAGAAGACAGACAGTAAGAGTGTGCAGTGATAGGTTGGACATTTTGACATGTAACGGTAATAGTAGTATAGCACTCCTGTGTATTCGCGTCCTGGGAACGAGATGATGACTTAGAAATTTTACACAGGCCGTATTTTTGTATTGACAGAATGATATATACATGTAACCTTTCACTTGATGTCTTCTGCTATGTTTATATATAATGATGATATGGTTACATGTTAGTGAAACTAATGATAGTGTAACAGGATGATCAGGTCTGGTTCGGCGAAAGGGCCGAGTCGGATGGTCGCGGTCCGTTAATTCGTAGAGGATGGATTACGGGTCTTGAAAAACTTGGTATCAGAGCATTAGGTTTCGACTGACTAGGGAAACCTAGGTTTACAAGTGATACATGAGAGTTAAAACTAGTGTACTACTATTGTCAAATGCCCAAGTAGAGTTAGTTAGTACGTGGCTCAGTATGATAGATATTTGATTATATATATGTCGCTAATTGTTAACGTTTGGATCATTTATTGTCTTGACTAGATCGACAACATTATGTCATGTACAGATGGATCTTACACTTCAAGAGAGGATGGATTGGATGGAGCGTATGCTGCACAGGTGATACGTTTTATTTGACACTGGTTTAACACATTCTTTCATATCTTCATTATTTGCTGCTAAATCGAACACAGAGACAGAACCCTTAGGATACACGTTATCTGTTACAATGCCATCAGGGGAATCATTAGGTAGGGACACTATCTATAGAGCATATACGGTACATATAGAGGGCATACAGTTCGCTGCTAATCTGATACAATTAGAGATACATGGCCTTAATGTCATACTTAGCATGGACTGGTTAGCCGCACATTATGCCACTATAGATTGCGTGGCTAAGACAGTTAGCATACGACGTCCAGGTTGTTCTAGTATTCAGTTTCAAGGGACAGGTGTGGTTTCTCCACCATATTTTGTCTCTTCCATACAGGCTAGACGACTATTAAGTAAGGGGTGTCAGAGGTATTTGTGTAATGTTATGGACACCCAATCACAACAGCCTGCCTTAGATGAGATTCCTATTGTTAGAAAATTCCCTGAGGTATTCCTAAAAGATCCACCAGAAATACCAGTAAACTGAGAGATAGAGTTCACCATTGATGTTCAGCCCCACGTCACCTATTTTTAAGAATCCTTACAATATGGCATCGGTAGAACTGAAGGAGTTGAAATTGCAACTCCAGGAGTTACTAGATAAAGGTTTTATCAGACCCAGTACATCACTATGGGGTGCACCAGTGCTATTTGTGAAGAAAAATGATGGAACTATGCGGTTATGTGTTGCATACTGTGAGCTAAACAGGGTGACTAACAAGAACAGGTATCCTCTACCATGGATAGACGATTTATTTTATCAGTTAAAGAGAGTACAAGTGTTCTCTAAGATTGATTTGAGATCAGGATACCATCAACTGAAGGTGAGACCTAGAGATGTAGAGAAAACAGCTTTCAGGACCAGATATGGGCATTATGAGTTTTTAGTGATGCCATTTGGGGTCACTAATGCTCCAACTGAATTTATGGATTTGATGAACAGGGTATTCAAGCCGTATTTGGATGATTTTGTAATTGTGTTTATCGACGATATCTTGGTTTATTCTAAAAGCCAGGAAGAGTATGAGGTACACTTGAGGAAAGTGTTACAGAGATTATGGGGGCAAAAACTTTATGCTAAACTGAAGAAATTTGAGTTCTGGCTTCCTAGTATTTCATTTTTGGGACACGTGGTTAGCAAGGAGGGGATCTCTATTGATCCTCAGAAGATAGAGGCTATTGTCAATTGGCCCCGTCCCACTACTGTTATTGAGGTTCAGAGTTTTATGGGGTTGGCAAGTTACTATAGGTGATTTATCAAAAAAATTTCTAAGATAGCTATGCCAATCACTTAGTTGACTAGGAAGAACGTACCATTTGTCTACGCTGAGGCGCAGGAGTAGAGTTTCCAAGAATTGAAAAATAGGCTGGTGACAGCTCCGATATTGATAGTGCCTAACAGAACCAAGGGATTTGTGATTTATAGTGATGCCTCGTACAAGGGCTTGGGGTGTGTATTGATGCAGAATGATAGGGTAGTAGTCTATGCTTCACGACAGTTGAGGCTACACGAGAAGAACTACCCGACACACAACCTCGAGTTAGTAGTTGTTATCTTCGCATTGAAGTTGTGGAGGCATTACTTGTATGGGACGACATCTAAGATATTCACGGATCATAAGAGCCTCAAGTATTTTATTTACGTAGAAGGAGCTAAATATGAGGCAACATTGTTGGTTAGAATTGATTAAATATTATGAGCTTAGCATTCAATACCATTCAGGGAAAACAAATGTGGTAGCTGATGCTCTTAGCAGGAAGTCGTCAAGAAGCCTAGCATATCTGTTGACGACTCGTGTGGAGTTATTGAAGGAGCTAGATGATATAGAGATTGAGGTGGTTCTTCCAAGCTCAGGGGCACTATGTGCCAATGTTACAGTTAGTTTATCCATTATAGACAAGATTAGAGAACTGCAAACCCAGGATGTAACATTGACCAGACTCCGTCAGGATGCTGAGGCAGGTAAGAACTCGAAGCTTACTATCCGAGATGGGGTCCTGTATTATCAGGACTGAATCTGTGTGCCAGATATACTAGAAATTAAAAAGGAGATTTTAGATGAGGCACACAGTTCGAGATTCGCCATGCACCCAGGGAATACCAAAATGTACCATGATGTCTGAAATACTTATTGGTGGTTGTCACGACCCGAAACCCACCCTACGCGGATCCCGAGGACGTGATGCCAGTTGGCCACCTTGCCAGTTTTCTCCACCGACAATGCGACCAACCAAAAGCAACTTCTGAACTTTACAATGAATTGCATTCTACATGTAGGGTCAAAACAGCGAAAATTAAAACCTTTTTAATTTGAATTGCAATTCATCCAAACACATTAGAGCACGTCTAAAATTAGTCACCAAATATCTCGAAGTATCAATATACATGCTCCAATGCATCTATTCTATATCAATAAATTACTTAAAGCGGAAGTTACACCAGTGCAATTCAACTAATCAAACTCATCTCCAATGACCAACAATCAGAATATCTTCAAGTACAATTTAATCATAGTGATCCAACATATTAGGCTAACCTCATTACTAATGATGTAACATTATATTCAATTGTGAACTTAACCTTACAGAGTACGTAGTCAACTCGACTTAGAGTTTATCTCGTTAGTGTAAATCATATGTGCCCGACTAGTTCCACTAGTTATCTCACTGCATATCATCCATTATAAGCTACCTGAAAAATGGTTATAAATAAGGGGTGAGCTAACAAAGCTCAGTAAGTAAAATCCTTTCCTCTGTTATGGGTCAAGATTAGTTCAAGAAGGTAAGCAGTGAACAAATACCAATCAATGCATGTCAGAACAAAAGACATGATAGAAGTCACAATAGCCAGTCACCAATGTATAAATCGATAGAAATGACCCTTAGGTCCTATAGGCATATCCCAAGGTGAGTACACAAAACCACAACAAGGAATAGCCAATAATGTGCTGCCAAAATCAGAAAACGTCTACGTAGGCATGTCATCATGTTAAATAGTACAACAAGGGGTATTCTAAGAAAAAGCTCTCAAACATATCAAGAATCCAAGGAATATGATGTCAACAATGCTCAAAGGTATATAACACATTGAAAACCAAAAGCATATCATATGAGAGATAAAAGGAACTGTTTGTTAGATGCTATCTGTCAGGGCTCGGCATACCCTTTCGTGCTTACAGCACAGCGCTATCAACTTTTCGTGTCCTCTAGGACTCAAGTCGTACGTCATGTCTCGCATGACTACGTGTCGATCGTGCGAAGTGACACTCACACCCACGGGTAGCCCAGTCGTGCGATGTGACGCTCACAACCACGTGTAGACTGTTAGCATCTTGCCCCTAAGGGCTGAAGTGTGTAACGAGTCAAGTACTACCACAAAAGATTAGGTCACGCATAGATAATTTCACAAGTTGTGGAGTAGTACTTTTCTTATCATATAACATGTACGGTTCAGCATTCAAGCATCAAAGAATCACGTATGAATCATATCAGGGTATCGACATGCAATCACTCATCAAGTCCACAAGATAGAACAATATCAATTGTGGAGACCAAGACATATCAGATAATGGAGTACAAGGTGGTAGCATGAAGAAAGAAATGTGGCATGGCTAAGGAAAGACCACATAACAAAGTCCAAGTTTTACTTACCTCGGTTTCTTAGTGTCAGATTCTCCATTTACCAATACTTTGATGTTCTCTAGATACTTCAGGCATATCCGCGCATAGCCTAAATAATCATCATTAATTACAGACAAATCAGAATTTATTCATTTATGCCTTATTCATCATCTTAGGAGTCTATTAGATCCCCTAATTAGGTTCATTGGCCTATTACCCACTCACCAGGTTTTAACTTATGTTATTAAATTCCTTAAACAGACTTAGCAGCTGTTTGAATAATATTTTAAGTCATTTTGACTACAGTCGTTGTCAATTAAGCACTTACTTGCCCTTAGGGGTAAAATGGTAATTTTGACATTCTTACCCCGGACTCTATCATGGTCCTCAGAATAGCCCACCTATTGTATATATAAATTTTTGAGTCTTTTGGACTTCATTTGGTATCTGTTTTTGATCATCGGGACACATTGGTCATTTCTCATTTTACACGTTGATTGTTCTGGAGTCTTATTTAGTCCTTCGATTTTCATAATTATGCTTATAATAATTTATTAGGTCAGATTGACCTTTATTCGACCTCTACTTTGTACTTACCGTGCTCAGGGATATTTTGGTCATTTTACATGTTGTATAACCAAACTTTTCGGGACCTCAGTTCATAAAATGGACCTCACTATTGGGTCCAGAGTGTCCGCATAGTTAAATTGGACTATCTTTTATGTTTGATCGGCCCTAGGTATCTCTAGGGGCAATTCAGTCATCTACCATTTAAATGTCTGTATTTTTCGGGACTGTATTTCCAAAATTGGACTCTGCCATTGAGTCCGGAATGCTTGAAATAGTGAAAATATACTATTCATTTAATTTATTTGGACTCCGTTGGCGTACTTAATGTCCGGGGTAAAATTATAATTTTACCTATTTAATAAAATAATTAATTAATTAATTTATTATTTAATTATTTTTCCAGGGGCTTAATTGCACAATTTTTTCCAAAATCTGGGCCACTGTATAATATTCAGAACTGTTAGAGGTTAAACCGTAATATCAGAAAACATATGGGGTCAAAACAGAATTTTATAAATTAGGGGTTCAGACCAAAGGGTCCTAGGGTTCAATAATTGAACCGGTCCAAAAATATTGTGAACCAACCGGTTCACTGTCCTTCAGAAAATCGGGATAAGATATCCCCCTTATTCCCAATTGGCCCTTATCCGTATTTAGGTTATGCCCCAAATCAAATTTCAATTTGTTAACTATGTTACCAAACAATCAGATTTTAATTTTAAAACAAAACAGTTAACCCCAAAACGACACAGTTTCAATAATGCGGTGGCTTGCCCGCAGCTTGACACATGGTTGAGTCAATTCAGTGGGTCTGGACGTGTTGGACGAGTCGACTCAGTCGACTCGTCGTCTTCTTCATCGATTAATCCTCTATTGCCCTAATTCCAGTCTCAGTTTTCTCCATTTTCGTGGAGTTTCAGGTGCCGATTTCCACTTCTTTTGATTCCATACAATTTCTGGAAGTGAAGCCAACAAATTGGCATGCATTTTGAGCTTTGAATCCACGCACGGAGCTCGGTTCAGTCCCATTATCATGGGGGCTGCAACTTGACCGTGTAACATCATTTCTCAACCAAATCTTGTGAGATTTGGCTTGTTGTGATCCATGTTTTAGGGGCTTCAAGTCCCCATTCAGAAATTTCAGTTTAGGAGTCGATTTTAGGGTCTGGGTTTTAAACCCGAGACCTACAACTCCGAATTTGAGGGCTTTCTTATGTGATTTTGGGTCGCGGATGGTGATTTTTGGAATCCTCTTGGCGTCTAGATCATGTCCCAAGGTTCAGAAATCTGTTTTATGGCAATCGTTTCAGACCTGCTTGTTGAAGGTCTATCCATGGTGGATTTTTACGGTTTGGGTGTTTTCAAGCCCTATTTGACCCTCCAGTTATCTTATAACAGTCCTTTATTTTTATAATATGGCGTGCATGCAGTTTATTAGCCTCAAAACTATCAGAACAGTAGCCAAAATTCTAATCAGAAAATCAAGCAGTTTTGGTATTTTACCTTAAATCAGACCACTGCTCCTTCATGGTCTAATTGGCGGTCTTCAGCCGTGCCTCAGTCCCGTCATATAGTGCTCAGCCCCTTCCTCCTTTCTCTTTGGTGCATCTCCCATGAAGACACCATGCACACCCTTGATTTCTTCACCCACCATCTTTCTGCCACATGGACTCTCTCTTTATCCAAGCACACACACACATAGAGAATTCTGATTTCACCATTCTGATTTCCCCCCTCCTCATACATACAACATACAGGGCATATATATTTTATAATTTAGTTTGTTGCATGGACTCCCATTGGTGGGGAGGGTGGTCCAATCAGATTTTAATATGTTAATATATACATTCTTATACATATACATCCCTATATATAGATGTATATATCAGAGAATCAGTGGGATTATAGGGCTGATGTGGGCTGATGCAAGCCAATCATATGGGGTTTGCATGTAAGGCCATTGGCCAATTTGGGTGGCAGCTTGGGTAATTCAGAGATATATATATACCATTCTGTTGCATATATAGGCACAAAGTGACCTGCAGCCTAGTTCGTAAATTTTTTAAGTGAAGTTACTTCCCTTCTATAGGTCAAGGGTTCAATTCCCCTTGGCCTCATTTTTGGTCATTTTCGACCATTTAGGCTAAGGCCTCGTTTGGCAAACGCGGTAATTCAGTTTCAGTGTTTCCTTCCTAACTTTCATTCCGTTGCTCCTTTTTCGACGCGGTTTCTTCTGAGGGTTTTGTATTTCAGTTGGCCTCAATCTTAAGGGCCCCATGTCGATTATTATTTACTCAGAATTTCTGTAGTTAGCTAATTCAAGTTCTGTCAGTGTCAAAACGACATTATTTCTCCTAATTAATCGATAATTAGGTTTGGGTATTGCACCCTCTTCTCCAGATATGTTTAATCATTCTACTGGTTTATCGTGACTACCAAGAGATTATGATTAATTTCCTTAATCATTCCTTAAATCAGTGCTAATTAATAATTAGCGAACTAATTATTAATAAATTAGGTCGGGGTGTTACAGTGGTCCTATATGAAATGGGACATAGCTGAGTAAGTAGTACGGTGTGCCAGATGCCAGCAGATTAAAGTCGAACATCAGAAGCCTAGAGGCCTTTTACAGTCGCTTCCAATACTGGAATGGAAATGGGAGCATATTACTATGGATTTTGTGTTAGGGTTGCCAAAAACATCAAAGAGGAGTGACTCCATATGGGTTATTATGGACAGACTTACCAAGACAACTCACTTCCTCATGACCAAGACGACACAAACCTTAGGGCGATTAGTTGAGCTTTATATCAAGGAGATAGTTCGACTACATGGAGTCCTGGTATCTATTGTATCAGATTGAGATCCACGATTTGTATCTCAATTTTGGAAGAGTTTACAGCAAGCTATGGGCACAAAGCTGAGTCTTAGTACGGCATACCACCTAGAGACAGATGGTCAGTCAGAGAGGACTATACAAACTCTAGAGGATCTATTGCGATTCTATGTCATAGATTTTATAGGGAGTTAGGAGGATCAGTTGCCTTTAGTGGAGTTCACGTATAATAATAGTTACCAATCCAGTATTGGTATGGCTCCATATGAAGCATTGTATGGCAAGAAGTGCCGATCACCACTATGTTGGACCGAAGTGGATGAAAGAAAGCTTTATGGGCTAGAGATTGTAAAACAGACCACCGAGAAGATACAATTGATCAGACAGCGTTTATTAGCGGCTCAGAATAGACAGAAGAGTTACACTGATGTACGAAAAAGAGCATTGGAGTTTGCTGTCGGTGATTACATTTTTCTGAAAGTATCACCAATGAAAGGGGTAATGAGGTTTGGCAAAAGAGGGAAACTAAGGCCACGATACATTGGACTGTTTAGGGTCATGAGTAGAGTGGGGCCCGTAGCGTATCAGCTTGCCTTACCCCTAGAGTTAGCACATGTACATGATGTATTTCATGTCTCAATGTTGAGGAAATGTGTATGCAGTTCAGACCAGGTGATAGAGCATGAGCCTCTAGATGTTTTGGAGGATTTGAGTTACATAGCGCAACCAGTTCAGATCTTGGACAGTCGAGAGTAGGTACAACGGAACAAGACGATTCCTTTAGTCAAAGTTCATTGGAGAAATCACCAAGTTAAGGAAGCTACTTAGGAGAGGGAAGATGTCACGACCTGAAACCCACCCTACGCGGATCTCGAGGACGTGATACTAGTTGGCCACCTTGTCAGTTTTTCTCCACCAACAATGTAACCAACCCAAGGCAACTTCACAATGAATTGCATTCTAAATGTAGGGTCAAAACAGTGGAATTAAAATCTTTTTGAATTAAAAATGCAACTCATCCAAACACATCAGAGCACGTCTAGAATCAGTCATCAAATATCTCTAAAGTATAATATACATGCTCTGATGCAACCATTCTATATCAATGAATTACTTAAAGCGGAAGTCACACCATGAAAGTTCAGCTAGTTAAACTCATCTCCAATGATCAACAATCATAATGTCTCTAAGTACCACTTAATCATAATGATCTGACATACTAGGCAAACCTCATCACTAATGATGTAACATTATAATGCATAACCTTAAAGTTAACCTTACAGTGTTCACGTTCGATCTTTAACTTGAAGTTTATATCGTCATTGTCGTTCATTGTGCATCACTAGTTCCACTAGTTATCTCATTGCATTTCATCCCACATGATGTCACCTGAAAAATGTTAAATAAATGGAATGAGCTTAAACAAGCTCAGTAAGTAAATTCCTAGCTTTGCCATGGGTCAGGGTTAGTTCACAAGAATAATAGAAGAAAGGGATAACAGATATCCAACAGCCGAATGAGTAACAAGAAATACATAGCCAGTCACCAAGATGTACAACAATGACCCGATGGTCCAAAAGGCTTATCCCAAATAAGATACAATAAGATAATAATAATGAATCCAACAACCGGAATCTAGCCAATCATGAAAATCTGCTGCCACAACAATTACGATAGCCAATCAAAAGTATGACATGCTTGTATAGAATATGAACATCCAATGAGTATCAACGATATATTATCAACGAGTAAAGTATAACATGATCGCAATAATATGATCATTCACAAGACATAGAATATGATCATTCAATGAATACCAAAGATATATCGTCATCGAGTTCTAATAACCCAGATATGCGTGAATCACCCGGGGCCCAGCATACCCCACTAAAACGCATGCTCAGATCCGCCATAGTTCCTCTGGCTCTCTGAAAAGCGTTAGAGCTCTTTTCTCACTGGTCCCGAAGGACACACAACATGTCCCGAAGGACACAACAGACCCCAAAGGGCCTTTCCCCCACGCAATCTGTGAATAGATGGGTCATTGTGACTGAGCACAACCCTAGGTACAAACCAAATATCATGACCAATAAAATTCCACACATATTGTACAACCGTACAAAGCAATTGATATCACAATCAACAAAACACAAAGTGTATGGAATAACAAGATTTCTATCAACAGGATATATCTCAAGACTAGGTCATAGCATGATAGTGCAATGATGCTCAAATATCAATGATCAATTTCACAATGATGTAAGCAAGCAAGTCAAATCCAAAGAACATGCATAATCGATAACCACAAGTCAATTGGCTTCAAATCAAGTACATCGGGTAGTGATGGAGTACAAGTTTGGCAGCATATGAGGATAAATGTGACTGGCTGGGAATAACCACATAGCAAAGTTCAGATTTACTTACCTCGGTTTCTTAGTGTCATATTCTCCATTAACAAATACTCTGATGATCTCCAGATACTTCAGGCATATTCTTGCATAGCTTGAATAATCATCATTAATTACAAACAGGTCAGAATTCATTCATTCATGTCTTATTCATCATTCTAGGGGTCTATCAGATGGCCTAATTAAGTTCATTGGCCTATTACCCACTCACTGGGTTTCAACTTATGTTATTAAATTCCTTATATAGGCTTAGCAGTTGTCCGAATAATATTTTAAGTCGTTTTGACTCCAGTCGTCATCGATTAAGCACTTACTTTCCCTCAGGGGCAAAATGGTAAATTTTTCATTCTTGCCCCGGACCCTATCATGGTCCCCAGAATAGTCCATATATCGTATATATAAATTTTTGAGTATTTTGGACTTTATTTGATATCTGCTTTTGATTATCGGGACACACCGATCATTTTTGGTTTTATACGTTGACCGTTCCGAAGTCATATTTAGCCCTTCGGTTTTCATAATTATGCTTATGATAATTTATCAGATCAGTTTGACCTTTATTTGGCCTCTACATTGCACTTATAGTGCTCGGGGGTATTTTGGTCATTTTACGTCTCGTGAGATTCTGACCCCGAATCATAATTTAATCATGTATACAATTCCACGAGTATCTGGGCTTCTATCGGTATCAATTTCGTCCAATTTGGACTCCATTGGGACTTTGTATAACATCAAGGGCATTTTGGTAATTTCACAAGCCATAGCTAAATTTTCGGGACCCTGGTTCATTAAATGGACCTCACCATTGAGTCCAGAATGCCCGACATAGTCAAAATAGACTGTCTTTTATTTTTATTTGGGCCTAGGTATCATCAGGGGCAGTACGGTCATTTACCACTTACAGGTCTGTATTTTTCGGTACTGAATTTCCCAATTTGGACTGTACCATTGAGTCCAGAATATTTGAAATAGTGAAAATATACTATTTATTTAATTTATTTGGACTCCGTTTGACATCTTAAATGTCCAGGGGTAAAATCGTAATTTTAGCTATTTAATAAAATAATAAAATAATTCTTTTATTTTTTTAATTAATTTTTTTTCAGGGGCTTAAATGAATAATTTCTCAAAATTTTGGGCCACAGTCCAATTTCCCAAAACAGTGGGGGTTAATCCGTAATATCAGAAAGTTTTAGGGGTTCAAAACTGATTTTATAAACTAAGGGTTCAGACCGTTTGGTTCAAGGGTTCAAAAACTGAACCAGTCCAAAACACTTGTGAACCAACCGGTTCACTATCCTTCAGAAAACCGGAATTCAATATCCTGGTTATCCTTAATTTCTCCCTTATCCTCGGTTTGGATAGGCCCAAATCCTGATTTCTATTTCATATCCGTGTTACCAAACAGACGGAATTCAGGTTTTAATTTAAAACCTTTAACCAAAACGGTGCCGTTCCAATTAAGAGGTGGCACGTCGGTGCGTCGACACATGTCTGAGTCGACTCGGTTTGACTCGAACGAGTTGGTGAGTCAACTCCGTCTTCTCTATCGAATGACCCACTGTTGCCCTAGTTCACAGTTTTACAATTTCTTAATTTCATGAAGTTTCAGGCAGATTTCTCAACATGTTTTGATTCCAAAACATTCCTGTATGTGAGACCAATGATTTGGCATCGATTTTGAGCTTCGAATCTAAGGATCAAGCTCTGTATAACCGATTATTGTGCAGGTTTTCAGTTCGATCGTGTGGCCCTATTTCTCAACAAAACTTCATGATTCTTGGTTGGTTGTGACCGTATGTCCATGGGGATCAATATCCCATTGTTTATTTTCAGTTTACAAGCTTATTTACGAGTTTGGGTTCCAATGGCCGAAACAATAGGTTCGGTTTTGAGGGCCTTCCATGTGTTTCCAAGTCCCGGGTCAGTATTTATGGGGTACTAGAAGGGTCTAGGTCAGTTCTAGACCATCAAATTTCAATTTTATGGAGGTCGAATCAGACCTGTTACAGGAAGGTCGTTAATGGCGGTTTGTTACAGTTTTGGGTTTCTCATGACCATCCGACCTTTTCAGTTGTTCTACAACAATCCTAAACCTCACAGTAACTCAAATATATAGTTAAAATGGACCAAAACTTATCAGAACAGTACCAGTAATCCAAACAGAAAAATTTAACAGTTTTGGGTTTATACCTTGATTCAGGCCATTATTCCTCCCTCTCATGGCTCAGCTCAGTCCTTTGGCACCTCAGGTGTGCCTCAGTCCCAGTCATGCACTTCAGTTCTGTTCTTCCTTCATAGAGCAGCTCCATGGGACACACACATGGACATGCATATACACATACACTTGCATATATATACACCATGTTCTCACACACGGTTCCTCACACGATGTCCCTAACCCCTCTAACAGATTAGTCTCACACACCTTTTCTGATTTCAACAGCACTCTTCCTTTGTGTACATAAGAGACTCCCAATTCATTACATATTAGGTAGGTTATAGACCTATATATAGCCATATATGTATATGTTGTAGGGTTCAGTATAGGGCAGAGAAATGATGGGGCTAATTCAGGCAATCATTTGGGGTTTGCATGGATTGCCATTGGTCAGTTTGGGTGGCAGCTTGGGGCAATTCAGTGTTATATACAATTAGGTTGCATATATAGGCACAAAGTGATGGCAGCTCACCTGGTAAGTTTTTGGGTAAAATTCCTTTCCCTCTATAGGTCAAGGGTTCAATTCCCCTTGGCCTCACTTTTGGCCATTTTCCATATTTTGGGCTAAGGCCCTGTTTGGCTGCACATTAATTCTGTTTCAATGTTTCCTATATAACTTTCATTTCGTAACTCTTTTTTCGATGCAGTTCGTTCCGAGAGTTTGCATTTCAGTTATCTTTAGTGTCAGAGGTTCCGTATCATTTATTATTTATTTCGAATTTTCGTAGTTAGCTAATTCGAGTTCCATCGGTGTTAAAAATGGCATTATTTCACCGAATTAATCCGTAATTTGGGTTCGGGTGTTGCACCCTCTTCTCCAAACATATTAATTATTTCATCGGTCTATCGCGACCGTCGAGATTATGATTAATTCCCTTAATCATTCTGTAAGTTAGTACTAATTAGTAATTAGCAAGTTAATTAATAATTAGTCAGGTCGGGGTGTTACAGAAGATGACATGCGAGCCAAGTATCCTTATTTATTTTTGTCTTAGTATGTGCTAAGTTTGGGGACAAACTTTTTTTGTAAGGTGGAGAGAATGTAATACCCCGACCTGAGTTAGACAGTGCCCAACCCGGGTTAGACCGGGCCATGACATGTACTCCTGTACTGTACGCCCATTTACTACGTGAATAGAATCAAACATACAATTTAGTGGCATGATCGACATACAATGTATGAGTGTGAGTGATCCCGATTTTTAGAGAAAAGCGTGCACGTAAGTGTTGTACGTATGTATATATATTTGAATGCATATATATAATTAGATAGTATATTAACTTAAGTATCTATATATATATATATATAATAAGGAGATGTATATGTATATGTATATAATATATATACGGATGATATATATATATATATAATAAAATGAAGGAAATAAAATGAAAAGAAAGCAGTGGAAGAAATCAGAATTTAGTGGAAGATTATAGAAACTGTGAGAAGCTTATCTAAGTATGAAGAGGGAGGTTGGTCCGTGTGTGTGTATCAAGTGTGTGTATGTCACTTATAAATATATATATATATATAATATACATAATATCTCCTTTCATTTAATGAAAAGTAACAAGACAAACATAAAAAGAAATCAGCAAAAGAAAAGTTAAGAAAAAGGGCTAAGGAAGTCATGGAAGTAAGAGAAATGGGCTGCGTATAGGCGGTAGAAAATTTTCTATATATATGTGAGAGGGTTTAGAGGAAAATCAGAAAAAGAAAGAAGGAAGTAGAGAAGCTGTGAGTGATTTCAAAGGATTCAGAAGTGCCTAGAGGATTCAGTGATTAGAAGCTTGATAGAGAGAGAGAAGACTCACCAAGTAAAGGAAGGTAAATCCTTACTTCCGTATTTTCTCTCTCTAAAAATTTGTGGCATATTATTTATTCTGATGTATATAAATTGCATACATGTGTTAGATAATTAAAATAGAAGAGATTAGAGGTAAATTGGGTTTCGGAGAGGTGAAAAACTCTAGGAAACCATGAAGACCCTATGTTCTGAAAAATTGGGTTTTTGTTAAACTCATGTAAACTCAAAAACTCTTACATGGTTAAAAAGCCCATAAAATATGGGGAATTTTGCAAGTTGAATCAGGAAAAATAGTCAAGAAATGACCATTTTATGGCCCTTTATAGTGGATGATGTATGGCCGAAATTTCATATATGGGTGTCAAAAATGGTGTTAAAAGTAGCTTAAACTAGTCCCAAATGATATATTTAAGTCCCTAGAGTTGAACTGGTATAAAAACTAGGAAAAATGGATGTCAAAATGGCACAAACTAGGAGGGGCATTGCACAATTCTAGCGACCAATGCTAGAAGAGTCACCGGGGAAGACGACTGGAAAGTCATGGGGGAGATCGGGTCGAGTCGGGACCCGACCGAGCGCACATAAGGTTAACACAGTGACGTCGTTTGCTGTTTGAATTAAGTTAAAAATTCGACTGTTTGGATATAGATGCAACAAATTGAAATCAAAGATTTTAATTAACCCAACCGTGGATAAGACAGGAAATATGGATAGGCTATTCCGGTTCACAGATTAACCTGAACCGACTGGTTCAGTGACTATTGGGGCCGGTCTAGGGTTTTGAGTCAAAAACCCAGTGGTTCACTGTGTTAATTACAAAGGGGTAAACCGAAACTTTGGGAAATTTGAATTTGACCCCAGAGATTATTAAAAATTATACTAAGGCCCAACAGTAAATATTATTTTAATATTGTAAAAAAAAGAAAGAAAAAGAAAACTACGTAAAATGCCCCTAAGTCAAAAATGGGTCAAACGGACTCCAAATGAGGCAAACAAATAGTAAATTTTTATTATCTCAGATATTTTGAACCCAATGGTAAGGTCAAAATTATGAAAAGAGGTCCCGGGAAGAAAAGACACGTAAAAAGTGCAAAATGATCATTTTACCTTTTTTAGTCCAAGAGTCCAAATTAAGATTCGTAAAAACCTAAACTAATTTTATTCGATGTTCCGGACATAATGAAGAGGTTCAAATTAGCAATTAAAATACTTATATCCTTGAAAAATATATTTGAATACTTAGAATAGACTAAGTTGTATTTTTCGAATGACATGATCGTCTAAAGGGAAATAGAAGGAAACCTGCAACGTTGAGTAGCAGGAAAAGGAAAAGTAGGTTGATTTCCAAGGAATAGTAAAGTGTAAGTAATAACCGATCTCTGCATGTAGTACATTTTCAACCATGTCACAGTTCTTCTATATGCATTTGTACTCTTATATATCATATCAGATCTTTTATGATTCCACTATGTGATATTGCTTATCAGTGGAATAGCTTAGCTATGATGTTGTATCTTTCTCTTGATTTCCATATCTATTGATGATGTTTTATCTTGATCATGAGATTCCATGCATTTGTGCGAAAGACCATTCTGTACACTTGTACGTAGGGCCAAGAGGGGCCAGATGTTGTCCTCGACAGCCCGGTAACATAGCCGTAAAAAGAGATAGTTATATTATGTTGCCTTGAAACCAGTTATGATCCACATTTTTCTCGGTGGAGAACAGCAAGGTTTTGATATTTTATCAATGCCAGATTTGTGCTCAGTCTCAAAGTCTATCTGGATGCATAGTATGACCCGAGTACGGGGTCCTGTCCTGAGTAAGGGGACCAGTTTTACATTATTGAGCTTAGTGTTTTATGCACACAGAGGGTAGCCGGGCCCCGTAGTTTATTGCGTCCACCAGTTTTGACATCACTATATATTTATTGAGACTCCTAGTATGATCGTGTTCTTGTATGAATGATCAGGTAGCCGAGCCCCGTATGAATGATCATGTATTTGACAGCCTTTGACTGTAACATATGATATTGTCTTTTAGACTAGATGTTCTTGATTATCAGCTATATTCCTGATCATTGAGATTCATTGACGAGCTATGATTGTTGTTATTATTCCTGATCTTTTGATATTCATTGACGAGTTATGATTGTTATTATTCTTGATCATTTGAGATTCATTGACGAGTTATGATTGTCGTCATTATTCCTGATCATTTGATATTCATTGATGAGTTATGATTGTTATTAGTCCTGATCATTTGACATTCATTTATGAGTTATGATTGTTGCTTTGATAGTGACTTGCTATCTTATCTTTGTTATTGGATTATTTAGTTTTTTTTTTTTTTTTTTTTCAGATTATGTACACATGGCAGAGTAGGGGACTTACTTATTGAGTTTAGTTTAGCTCATTCCAAATTATATATTTTTTTTTTTAGGGACTGATATGACAAAGGATAGACAGTAGGAGCCTACAGCAATAGGTTGGACATTTTGACATGTAATGGTAATAGTAGTACAGTTTTATAGCACTTTCGTGTATTCACGTCCTGGGGACGAGATGATGACTTAGAAATTTTACAGGCCGTATTTTTGTATTAACAGAATGATATATTCATGTAACCTTTCACTTGTTGTCTTCCACTATGTTTATATATAATGATGATATGGTTATATGTTAGTGACACTAATGATAGTGTAACATGATGATTAGGTCCAGTTTGGCAAAAGGACCGGGTTAGATGGTTGCGATCCGTTAATCCGTAGAGGGTAGATTGCGGGTCGTGACACAAATTTTATGTGAATTTGATTTAATTTCATATGAGATTGATTAAAGGCTTTTCTTGTAAATCATGTTAGTCACTGCATAAGTAACTAATCTGTAAGAAGTCAATTTGAATTAATGTGTTTTTGCTAAGATTTTTTATTCTTGATTACTACTATTTCATTGGATAAATAAATCGCATGAATACATGCCAAATTGTCAACTTTTCTTTAAAAAATTCATTCAATGCTTTATCTTATCTTTGTGTTTATTACATTACAATTTAGCTGTCACCTTTATCGATATGGAGAAGAGAGAAAATATAGAAAAGGTGATTTTGGATGGGAAAAAAGTTGAACCTTTCAATGACAAAGAGGATATGCGTGAAAATGATAATGATTTTGAAAAAGGGGAAGAAATGGCACTTGAGGCTCTCGAAAGGAGGAAAGAAAAAGAACAGAATAAGAAAAGAATAGCCTATGCAATGTTATCTAGAGAAGAAAAAAAAAATTGCTGGACAGAAGGAGAGAATCATACACTGCACTGTCAATAGAGAGGAAGAATGAAATACAAAAGAGAAAAAGGTTGTCATATGATATGTTATCTGAGAAAAAGAAAGAGGATTTCTTGCACGCAAAAAGGAGTCGTATGCTTCAATGTCAGTAGAAAAAAAGGCTGAATTACTTAATAGGAGAAGTAGGGGTGCAAACGAATAGAGCCGTTCATGAACAGCTCGAGTTCGGCTCGATTATGACTTGTTTAAACTCAGTTCAATTAATAAACAAATGAAGCTCGAGCTCAAATTTGGGCTCGTTTAATAAACTAGCCGAGCCGAGTTAGAAAAAGGCTCGACTCGTCAGACTCGTGAACAAACTCGTTTATGCTCGTTGAAACTCAGCTCAGCTCGTGACTTGTGGCTTGTGTGGCTCATTTTTTTTTTTTATAGTCTAAATACTTCATTTTTTTCTGCTCCAGGGTTTCTTCAGTTCAAGCACATTCTTCAGCTGCGGCTGTGGCAACTCTGGCCTCTTCCTCATTGTTCCTGTAACTCTTCAATTTCCAGGTTCTTCCTCTATCTCCATATATATGTGCACGTATATATGTATGCATTTCTTTTGTATAATAAGTTTTATGAATTATAATCTTCAATGCATATCTCGCTCATTTTCAATTGCATTACAAGAAGTTTCAGATTTTAAATTTTCTGACATATATTGTCGATGTGTTTTATGTTCAATAATTATGTTTTTTGATGTCCGTTGATTTGTTTCATTCCCTTTTGATCTGCATTTGGTATTTCTCTACTTTTTGATGTCTGTTGATTTGTTTCATTCCCGTCAGATGGTGTTTTCTCAGTAAATGTCCTCTACAAATGGTAAGAAAACTCTCTTGGTCCTAAGATAAATACTTTGAGCTTTCTATGGAATAATGTTGCTCCTCCTAAAGTCAAATTCTTTAGTTGGCTTTCTTGGCATGGTAGGATCAAATTGGCAGATTTTCTTAATAGGATTGGGCTCCTGGATGGGCAAAATGCAAGGATTTGTCAATTTTGCAATCTATAAGTGGAATCTGCTAATCATGTGTTATTAATTTGTCATGAGGTTTGGAAAGTTTGGGCTCATTTTATAAAATGGTGGGGCTTTGTGTGGGTTCTTCCTGATAATGTTATTCAGTTATTTAATTGGTGGTAGGGCTCGAAGGTTAAGAAAAAATTCAGGAAGATTTGGAATGTTATCCCCTCTACTATTCTTTGGTCTATTTGGAAGGCAAGAAATAATCTTATTTTTAATAAGACTTCTCTAGATTGGTTGCGATCAGATTAAGGTCAGGATTGCTCTTTGGGTTAAGCAAAATTCAAGCTTCAAAGGATTCTATGTATCAGATCTTGTGTTCAATCTCCACTCGATTCTTGGCATGCCATAAGAGGATGATGTTGTGGTAATTGTTAATGCTATTTAGGTTTGGATCTTTTGTATGCTCTTTGGATTTGTATTTTGAAGGTTTTTTTTTTACTTTCAATTCTTGTTCTTTAAATCATAATGGGGATGATTTTTTTTAACAATTGTTAGATTACTTATATTCCCCCTGAGAATTGCATTAAATTTGAATCTCATTTCATTGTCAGATTCATTTGAATTGTGAATTTGAATTTCCATTTATTTCAATTTAAACATATGTTATAGTTCTTTACTCTGATTCTGCAGGTGGTCCTGAGAAGTGAAATATGCAATTTTACAAAAAATCAACTTAAAAGTTTCGTTGTTTTAAGATGCCTGCTATTTGCTAAGATATGCTCTTTATAATTACATTTGAGATTCTATAATATACATAGTACGATGATATTTGCTCGAATTGATAATGAAATGATATCATGTCAGGCTTGTCAGCGCCACTGAGATGATGACCAAACACAAGGAGTTAGAGAATGTTCCAACTTGAGGCAATATGCTTCACAACTGATATATGCTCATCCATTGTTTTATAGTATATTTCACATTTGATTTTATGGTCAATTGTTATTGTGTCTGAAAAGAAGGGTCCAGCACATGTGCAAGTTTTTTCAGATTTATAATCTTTCATCTTCTTTCTTTTTTCATGTGTTGGTCATGTTGTTTGCTTAAGTCTATGAATCAAGAATGTCTTTATTTTTATTTTTTTATCTACCTATGGAAATTTTGTCACAGTTAACGACTTGAAATTGACATAAGAAATTCATGTGTTTGCAGTAATTTGCCAAGAGGAAGCGTGGTTTGACTCAGTTAGTATTCTAGAGTCTGACTCAGATGATGAATTCACAAGTGTGCCCGGAGGTAATGAACATCAACAATTTTTTATTAAACTTGAAGACTGATTTCTGCCTTCTCAGAAATTCAGAAAAAAAATCACTGTCAGTATACTCTTTATCATTGAGCCGCAATAGATACATTTTATGCCTCTGAATTGTGACTTATTAAGCCTTTTTTATGCCTGCTCAGATGGTTTCTTTTTGTAAAGATTGAGAGCTGCAAAGAACTTTGCATTGATTCTAGGCTGCCGACGCTTACTATGTGCAACAATTAACTGATGAATGTTTTGTGGGCCACTGCCAAATGTAACTTGGGCTGTAAATCTCAGGCATGGCAATGCTAGTATGTGATGTAATTTCAACAGATCAAACTGAGGTTTTGCCGTTGCTAATGAGAAATGTTGAACGTAATACTTCCAAGGATTGTGCAGATGAATTCTGGTCCATCAACGTTGCAGAGCTAAACTGGGGTAACGAAGACCATATAAAGGCTGTTGATTGCTAGGCCATGATTGCTAGGCTTTTCCCAAGAAGAACTGATAATGCAGTGAAGAACTATTGGCATGTAATAATGTTTAGGAAGTATAGAGAACAGTCCAGTGCTTATAGGAGGAGGAAAATGGACCAATCTGTTTACACAATAATGATTCAATTTGTAATATTATTTTTTTTTATGATGTGTTATTTTAGTTTATTGTTGCATTGTTGATGTAAGGTTTTCTATTTGTTTAATTTTTAGACTCTAGTTATATGGTATTGGTATATAATGAATTTTTATTTTTTAAAAAAATCATATTAAAATTTCAAAGTTGTGTGTGATTTATTCAGTGAGTTGTATTTTTTTTTTATTATGTGAAAATGACATAATTTCTATTTAGTTGAACACAAAAAAAAATAAAATTGAGTAACTCGAGTTCGAGCTCGAATGATACTTGTTTATTTTTTCGAACCAAGTGTGAATGATACTTGTTTATTTTTTCGAACCAGGTCGAGTCACACTGTATTTCTTTACGAGTCGAGTTCAGACATCAAATACTCGACTTGGCTGGTTTGCACCCCTAAGGAGAAGGGAGTTGTACGCACGTAATAAACAAGCTATACAAAATACTGATGACAATAATGAGAAAGATCACGCTGAAAATTACCGTTGTTTCGAATTAGGTGAGTATTTTTTTCTTACAAAAAAAAGTAGGGGAGTAAATTTGAATTCATTTTGAGTAATTTTAAACTTCTTGAGGTTATTCTAAAATAACGCTTTTCTTGCGTCAACAAAAAAATAATTGTACAGGGTTCCACATCTAAGTAGTCAAGTTCTGAGATTTTTCTAGACTCTCAATTGGACACCCTTGCTGTTGATTCTTCATTGCCTTCCAGTTCTTCTAGGAAACCAAAATTGCAAAAGCTAGGTGCTTTAAGAAATTAAAGCTAGGAACCTATGGAAATTTTTGATAAAAATCTGTTAACTTTTGTACGTCAATTATTATTTCCAAAATTCTTCTTGTTTTTTTAGGTTCATCAGTTCGAAAAGAAGACATACCTCTACAACCATTTCTTTTAGAGCCATGTTTAGGTTGCCCTCATTATGAAGCTAAAAAATTCCAATACGAACCAAATGGCTTTTGCTGTTATGATGGAGATGTGCATTTAGTCCAGAAAAGTGCTCCAGCTGCACTTCAAGACTTATTCATATCTATCTCTAAAGATGCTATCCAATTTAGGCAGTGTATTAGAACGTACAACAATATGTTTGCATTTACTTCTCTTGGAGTCAAATATGACAAGGATCTTGGTTAGAATAATAAAGGGATATAATTGAATGAGAATCATGATGTTTGAATGCAACGATGAATAAATTGACAAAATAAATCCAGAGAAGCATGACCACAGATCGTTTGAATGTCACTGCCCATTCAAATGCCAGTGTGTTTCTCATATGAATGTATGTGTGTTAAACGTTGTATTTTTTTCAATGTTTTCAGACCCCATCCGTTCATCGAACCGAAAAAATGTCCGAATTACAGGTTATCGGTTCAACCGGAATCAAACCGTGATGTCATAATTATGTAATTAATAAATTTAATAATACATATTATTGATATTTTAAATTTAAAAAATTATACAAAGATTACTAAAAATTATATTAAAAAATTTACAAAATATGAATTTTCTTAATATGTAAAACTTCAAGAAAAAAATGAAAAAAGTATAGTAGACATACTTTATTACAATGTTAAAAGTTGAAACTTCATTGTCATTCTTCCATAATCGTAAGGACCATAACAAAAATTATTTTAACATCCATTCCAAGCATAATCCAATAATTTAGTCTTCAACTACATGAAAAAAAAAAAAAAAGATACAAAAGCTAATAATCATGCATAAAATAAAATAAAATAATACATGATACAAATATATAATACTGGAGTTTCAAACTTCAAGGGTTTAAAATTTTAAATACAATCCAAAATAAATTTAACACACAATATAGTTGTTAGTTCTCAAAATAAAATAAAACAACAGTCCTCAAACATCATTGTCTTTAAGTTTTTGCTCAAATCCTTTCAAAAGCCTCTGCTTAACCAATCCTCTTCATCATTGACATTCTCTCCATTGTTACTAGGCCCTTCATCATTGTTGCCATCACTTTCAAATCCACCAAATGTTTCAAAATTGAGATCTTCATCAATCCCCACAACCACATCATCATCATCATCATCATCTAAAATAGTAAAAAATAAAATAAGTGAGACCGAGCACCGAGCACTGCTACGACCACCGTCTTACCGTTTCCCTCTCTTAGAAAATCTGAGATTCATTCAGCCGCCGCAAAGATCGTGAAGTGAGAAGTGAGAACTAAGAAAGAGAGAATTGTTTTTGCCCTAATTTTTTATGCCTTTTATATATAAACAAGAACCGGTGTGAACCGGTGATCCAGTACCGGGTCACCCGGTTCGTCGCTCCGACCGGCCATTTTCAACGGTTTTGTATTTTTAGAACGATTTTGAACTATAAGCGATTTTATGGGTTAAACCAGACCGTTTTATGAACCGGTCGACGGTTCAACCGGTTGAACTAGCCGGTCCGGTCCGGGTTTTAAAACATTGATTTTTTTATATACATGAGACTCCTTATCTTACTATGTTTAGGGTTTAGGTGTTTCATTGTTTAAGGATTTTTTTTGTGTCTCACGTAAGGAACCTCTAGTCTTTAAAGGCTGGAGATAACTTTTACTTCTTTAATATAGTTAGTTTTATCGTGAGCACTTTGTGAGAGAAAGTGTATACACCTAAGTGTTTGTGAGTACAAGAGCATGTAGAAGGATTAGGCACACCCATTGTATGGATAGTTGCACATTACGAGAGTGGTGGATTTGCAAATCATGAAAGCATGTAGACTTATGCTGTGTTTTTTTTTTTGGTGGATTATTAGATTCTTTTGCAGTGGTTGATTTTTCTACCCCATAAGAGTTTTTCCTATTTAAAATCGTTGTGTCCTTGGTTCCTATTTTATTTTTCTTTATTTATTATGGTGGTTTGATATAATGAATTCATTATTTTAGCAACTCAATAAGAAGGTTTCTTAGATTGTAATTCAACTTAAGGCATTAATTAAAGTTTTGTGAGATAAATTGATAACATGCTATGCAAGAAAATCTCGATTTTATATAAAAACTAATGACAGTAAGTATCTACCAAAAATACAAAAAAATTTATATCAAGTTTTAATTAATTAAATCATCATTTAATTAATAAGGAATGCTAATTTTAATATTCCTATTTATCAAATAGATTACTATCGAATATATTCACTTATTAAACATTTAGGATCTTAAGTTCATGGAATCCTCATGATAGCAATAATTATAATAAAAATCATACAACCACAAAAATAGAGACTCGAAGAGTTACGTAGGAAACCTTCATAGGGAAAAAAAACCCATTGTTAGCCCTAAAAGTTTTTAGCTAAAGGTATCTCATTAATTTTAATGATAACAAGGCATTGTCCATGTAAACTAATGTTTTATTTAGTAACAATACAAATAGATCATTTAAACAAAGTCCATCAATCAAAGGAATCCATTACAAGCACAAATTTTAAGCTAAAATTCAACCAAGTGGAATGCTCTCATGATCAACAAAGCAAATTGACACACTCTAACCTAAGAAATCAAGACAAGTCAAGAAAAGACTTTATTTTTATTATTTTGGATTTTGAGTGAATTAAATTTAGATTAATCATTAAACGTAAGCTCCTAATATTTAAATGATGAATTAGAACTAATTATAAAATAATTTTTCAAAACAACACATTGATATGCTTTAAGTTTTGAAAGATCAAACTATTTTAAAAAAGAAACACCGGTGAAAATAGGCAAGTAAGCTTAAACTACCAAAACCAGTCGAACAATTCCAAGAACCAATCGATTGATTCTCATGCCCTATTGTGCAATATTAAAACTAGTTGACCAGTTCCAAGAACCGATTGACTGAGTGACTATTTTGTATACAACCTAAACCTATTGTCCAAAATAGTCGACTAATCTGTTGAACCTAATGACTCAATTTCAAAGGCAAAAACTTGTGTACTAAAGAACTAGTCGACTGATTATTCTTAAGAAAATGAACCTCAACCATCTAGACAAATCAGTTGCACTTATCAATCAACTGGATCATCATCCAGTCGACTAATTGGTAAAACCAGTTGACTGATTCTATTGATTTGTCAATCAAAAATTCAAATTTTGAATAGATGAAAAAGGGAAGAATGACTCTATTTTGAATATAACAGACATATCTTTTAAATGCCTAAATATAAAGGTTCTCTATAACATTTATTACTATCTCTTGACAAGCTTTAACTTCTACATCTTTGTTCTTAACTTCTACTGGACAAGTCAATGGACCTACCAGTTGACTGATGGTTTTAAACAGTCGACGGATTCAGAGTTAAAAGAGAGAATCATGGCTATTAGTTAAACCAGTCGACTTTCCCAAAACTAGGGCACAATCAGTCGACTGATGGTAAGAACAGGTTGACTGATTTGTTTTCAAACATTTCAAAAGTGTGTTTTTTTCAACCTTTCAACTTCCTTCCCTCTTGAATCGTCTAAAATGATACAAATCTCTCTCAAACCTTCAAAATCTCTCTTTTATGGCTCGCAAAACTAAGAATCCCCCTCATCTAAGTCATTAGTCATATGCGTTAGAATAAATCCTAATCAGGAAGAATGCATAAAATCTAAGCACGATAGGCAAACATCTATTAATATAACCATTGTTAGGAAGTTCAAAAATGAGATTAATCATCGAACTCTTAAGTATTGGAAGACTATCAAGTTCTTCTATTTTGAAACACAATATATCTTCATTGGTTCCCATTTCGAATATCTCGAATAGACCAAGTTTCTCTTTATCTCAAACACTCAATACACACACTTTGTAAAACTCTTTTATGCAGACTTTGAAATTCCAAAGGGACCTAAACGATTCTTCTTGGATCCAAAATACCTCTATCTCTCTTGATCTCGACTCCATCTCCCATATCTTTGAAATTCCCTGAGGGAAATTCCTAGAGTTTACTACAAAATCTTAGGTTGTACGTACTGCGCTTGACCCACTCATCGTTGTACAACAAATTTGTGGTAACTCTTTTAACACCGAGCCCTTTAAACCCAAATCCTCTTAACTCACATTCAAATGTCTCCTGATTGATCACATCATCACCTGCAACATCTTCCCCCACGCCAATGGACGAGACTTTCTCGTATACATTGACATATTCATTATTTGGTGCATTCTTAACCACCAAAAGATCGACCTTCCTTATCTTATTATCCACCATATGAAGAAAGGCATTCTTTCATATGGAAACCACTTCACCACTATCTTCAAACACTACCAAATCGACCTTGGTAGTGAAACGAACATTTATGTCCCCATCCACACCGACTTTTATACCGAAAGGGACTTTTAAGTCCATGGGGTATAAAGATAGTGAACAAGGATGGATTCCCAAATCCTCCACTACCACTCAACTCAAGCCATACCAAAAGACCCATTCACCTACTCACATCTCTACCCAAGACCGCCCTACCACATAAGACCCCACTTCTCCTCCAACCCGAAACTCTAACTCCCTCCTCATCAAAATTTTTCAGGAAATGGACTCTGGCCTCCAAAGCCAAATCCACAATGTGGAAACCAACATCTCCAAAACCTTTTATTCTATGACCGAGTGCATCGATTCCATTGATAGTGATGTGCACATTCTCAAAATATGTGTCGACACACTTTATGAGCATAATGAATGTAAGCACGATGAACCAAAATAGAGGCGCTTGAAGTAAATGAATTCCTCGAGCGCATCCTTAGCACAAGGCACCGACCATCACCTCCTGCTCCTCGAAAACCCTAGGTTATTTTGACGATGACAAATACGGAGAAAAACAAAATGAAAGAAGACAAAAGAGGAGCACGACTTTGGATTTGTTTTGTAGGACTTTTGTGTTGGTTGTTTTTTTCTTCTATTTTCTTGTTGTAATGAAAGAAAAATAAGAGAATACTTGCAGTTCATGTATTTGATCTTTTAAAATTTTTTTATGTATGCTTCAATTTGTAATTGATCAAAATAAAATTGAATGAAATGAATTGCTTTTTTTATATCTTGCCTTTTATTTTTTTGCAATGTATGATCTAACATAACATAACTCTAAAATGTACAAAATGAGCATAAAGGTGCTATAACTCTCAAAACCCTAAACTTGTAATGATTACTTGCTAATAGGGGGATAATATAACAAAGCATACCTAATTCCTTGATTATTCATATTGAATGATGAATTCAAATTTACATGTTGATAGGGGGAGAAATACATATAAATACATTGCTATTTGCAATAAAAGAAACAATGTTTTCTCATCATAAAAAATAGGGAGATTTTTCCTAAAGGTTTTTAACCAAGGGAATCTTAGTAATTTTGATTATAACAAGATATTATCCATGTTGACTAATGTTATATCCAATGACAATGCAAATAGGTCATCTAGGTTAAAGATGATGGTTGACCAAAGAATGATAAAACTTCATCAATCAAAGGAATCCACTACAAGCACAAGCTTAATGGTAAACTATAATCAAGTGGAATGATCTCATGATCAACCAAGAAAATGGACGTTCTCAAGCCAAGGAATCAAAAAGTTAAAATAAGACTTTATTTTTCTTATTTTGGGGTTTTAGTGAATTATGTTTAGATTGGTCATTAAACGTAAGCTCTTAATATTTAAATGATCAATTAGAACAAATCATAAAATACTTTTTTAAAACAAAAAATTTATATACTTTAAGTGATGTAGAACAAGTTGTGGAGGCTTTTAAAAAACAATAGAAACGTTCCAAGTCCCATTTCAAGAAAAAAACACTAGTAGACGCAAAGTTGATCAATCACATTTTTGGGAAGGGAGATCCTATCTTGACTCGAAACGGCGAGACAGACAATACTCATTGCCTTGCTATGACCGAAGCTGCCACGGGGCCAAACGACTTGGTTTAGGCTTCTAATTTAACTTTTTTGCCATTTATAGTAATTTTTAATTTTTCAATTACTTTGTTTAGGAAAGTTTGAATTAACTTTTGCTTGCAGATATAGTTTCTTAGTTTGATATGGTTTCTAGTTTTCTAAAAAGCACAAATTTTTATTAATTTTGAATTTTTCATCTTTTTCGAAACTATTCTAGTTTCCTAATTGTAATATGACTAGTATAAGGAATTAGTAAATTCCTATTCAAATTAGTACTAGTCTTAGCCTATATATATATATATATATATATTATGTAAAGTAGTTTTTATTATGGAGATTATCAATAATATATTTCTCTTTAGATATTTGAGATTTGTTCTATTTGGGTGAGGAGTCCCTTTTGTTTTTGGTTACTAAGGAATTCAATGTGTTTGATTCTCCTTCACGTTCCACACTGCGTCATTAAGTTTTGAAAGATCAAACTATTTTGAAAAATAAGCACTGGTGAAAATAGACAAGTAAGCTTAAACTGTCAAAACCAGTCGACTAGGTCCAAGAACTAGTCGACTGATTCTTATGTCCTATTTTTACACTATCAAAACCAGTCGACCAGTTTTAAGAACTAGTTGACTAAGTGACTTATTTTGTACACATCTTGAATGTATTGTCCAAAATAGTCGTCTGACCTATTGAACCAATCGACTAAATATCAAAGGAAAAAAATAGTATACTAAAGAACCAATCAACTGATTCCAAAGACTAGTCGATTGATTGTTCTTGAGCAAATGAACCTCAACCCTCTACAAAAATTAGTTATGCTAATCAATTAACTAGATCATCATCCAGTCGACTAATTCTATCAATTTGGAAATAAAAAATTCAAAATTTAAATAGATGAAAATTAGGGGGGGGGGGATGACTTTAATTTGGATTTAATGGAAATATCTTTTAAAGGCCTATAAATAGAGGTTCTCTACAATATTTATTGTTATCTCTTGACAAGCTTTAACTTTTACATATTTTTTCTTGATTTTAGATCTCATTTATTGTAAAACCTAGATCTGAAAGTTCTACTAATCTTAAATACGTTAAGCTTACAGCTGATTAATCTATAGTGAGTGAGCATTTATTACACCAATCAACTCTTCAAGAGAGCATCTGTTGGTAAATAACTTTGTAACTTCTCATTGTGGTGAGATTTGCAAGTAGGTGCTACCCTTGTGACGCAAATGGAGATATTTTAGTGGATAAAAAGTCAAGTGTTCTTGTGGTAAATTTTTGACCTCCACTTGTGAAGGAGTCAAGATAGCTGAAAAAACTCAAGGCAGGATGCTTGAGTTGAGGACACAGAAAGTTTTTCGAACCACATAAAAATTGTTGAGTTTGTTCTCTCTTTCTCTTTCTACTATTTTACATACTTGTACATAACTTGCATTTATTTTTAAAGTTTGTAAAAGTTATTAATATTTACAAAATACCATATTCACCCCCTTCTAAAATATATATTTAGACAACACACACACTAAGTTACAAAAGATCTACTAATCAAAATGAACGCAAGTACAAGTATGCAAAGTTATCAATCCATAAATAATTAACCTACCACTTTCCTAGTAGATATCTACTAATTTATCTGCAACTTCTCGTTATACGCTTCAAATTTGATTAGCTTTTTGCATTTCGATCTAAGCACTAACCATGATCCGTTGATCCACTTTCTCCAACAATATGCAAGTCCCATACAATGGAAGTCCTTGCTCTAACCTTTCTATATATTGTTACGTGTATTGTTTCAACACTAGGTATATAGATTCACAACCGTAAGGTCCATAGCCTTGCAAAAGGCTGATTATATGAATAAAAAAGATCTCTATATTTATACATGTGCTTCAAGAGGCTAGGGGTGTGACTATGTACACCATAGTACCCTATTTATGCTAAAAATTCTTATGTATGTAACCTAAACCTAGTTAGAGAATGTTTAATGCACAAAATAGCAAAAATCGCAACTGAGTGGCACACAATCGAGGAGACGCATATGAAGTCCTGTTCGGACGCGATTGTCCGTTCAAACAAAGAAGCTACTAGATTTGTAGCAAAATTCAAGAGAAATTTTTTTACGCTATTTTTCAATAAGTTTCCATAAAAATATTAAAATAAGTTTATAAATAATCCAATTAGAAATTTTCATAAGTACACTTGTTCTCGTTTAGTTTAGCAGTGTAAAAGTGTTATTTGAGTTAAGTAACTGTATAAAAGTATTGTTTCAGTTAAACAGTTTAGTATCTGGAATAGTTGTTAAAAAGTACTTAACAGTTGTTAAATGGAGGCATTGATAATAGATTTAACCAAGTTAATGAAAAAAGTTAGACTTACCAATTTAACTCAACCCATACTTAATAAAAGAAATTGTGATCAATAAGTATAATTTAAAATTTCATCCCAAACAGTCTTTTAATACTCTATAAGCAGCTGATGGGCGGTCCAAAAAAGTTGGGCCAAACGGTCTAATTTTTTCGAGTAAGTGCTGATGGGCCACTCGACCGCAACAAGAAGTTGGGTTTAAATCATCCCAGACGGAGCTTAGCGTAAAGTTATCAATTCTATTAAGTGAATACATATTCTGAATAGGAAACAACCATACAATTTTATTTCAAAACAATTTCCCGCCAAAAAAAAATTATTCACAAAGTTAAAAAGATCAAATATTTGAAATTCTTAACTTAATATTCCAACACATGCCAAAAAGAGCCCTCTATTTTATTTCCCTAATGGGAACAACCAATCTAAATCTTCATCAGGGCTAATTATCATTTATTTTCTCATTATTTTTGAATGGATAGTGATTGGTTCTAAATTAGGTAGGAACAACTTCTTTTCATATATGTATGTATCACGATTTTAATATGTCACGTGTGTATTCATATGTATATCATGTGACTATGTAGTTTGAACTAAAAATTAAAAATTAAATAAAATTTAAAAACAAATGTAGATTGCATATGTAACAAATTGTGATTAAGACATGTACCCGGTTAGAAGGAATTTACTCCTTCGGAGTTTGGAGCTAAGTATTATCCATTTGCATGACCGGTACTTGACTCCAAATTAGGTAAGGAGAACATTCTCCTACTCATATACGTGTTACAATTTTAGTATGCCACGCATGCACTCACACACACACATATATATATATAATGTAACTATTTAATTTTAACTAAAAATTAAATATTAAAAAAAATTAAAAACGCATATGAATTGTACATGTGAGAAATTATGACAAATTATTATTCATAATGTTAATGCCATCCTAAAAGATGCGGGAGTAAGCATTCCACTTTCAGAATATTTAGTACATTGTGCCAATATGAACCAGACTAGAGACAGAAGCTCACCCCCACGTACAAGTTGTCGAGCATGGTAATTCTGTTGGCACTGTTTTGCGGCAGTGCATACCGCCAGAGTCCAAAACGAACTCAACACCTGCCATCTTTTATTTTGCTCTGTAATTTCCTCTTTAAGAATCTCTTCCATCTTTTGCTTTACCGAAGCTATTAATGTACTTGTCTCACCAGAATCTTCTTGCCCTCCTGATAGCTCTTCCCAGCAGCCTTCCTCTACTGATCTTCTCTTTCCTTGGAATTTTTTTTTCAGAGTTGTGGTAGCATGTCTGAACAAAACATCTACTAAAACTCCCGGTAACATAAAAGGATGCATGACAAGGAGATACATCATGTAATCCGACAGAAGTTTGCTTATTTCCTTTTTCTTCTCTAGTTCTGCTGTCATATGTGAATCTTGATGACGATCATGATACCACGCATGTGTAACAATGTGCATCAAAATAATCGACTCATCAATTTCATAACTGTATGCTGCTTCCACCACGTCGGAATCTTCACTTACAATGAATTTAAAAATATGTTCTTTCAAATATCCAGGAGTAGTATCCAGACAATTGTTATGCATGTACTTATCAAGCTTCTCCCCAATCCCAAATAACTTGAGGATTCTGCTAAACTTCATGGGCTTGTCCTTGAAGCAGAAACTAAGTAGATTGAATTGTCCCATTGAATTAGACCACCTTCTCTGCTTATTCATTGAAAATAACCAGGGGAATTTTCGGAACAACGTCTGAGCAGCCAATTGATATTTTCGGTGCTTGATTAGCCAAAGCATTGTCCAATCAGAGGAAAGTATCACAATGATTGCATACATTTCCAAAATAAATGCTCCAACCAATAGTGCACCCGTGATGGCGATATCAACAATGGAGTAGTGTTCATGCCACTTCTTTCCCAAAAAAGCCATCAAGAAGAATCCTACAAACACAGACACCGTACAAATGAAGCTGATGGAGCGAAGAATGAACCCTGCCTTGGTGTATGTAATGGATGCCTTCGTGTAGAGCAAATCGTACATGAGCCCCATTTCAACCTCTATTGCGTTCAAGTACTTTAAACTGTCTTGTTCCATATGATCTTGTAGCAGCAAATTTTTTTTGTTGCCATATTCTTCAGAGATGACATAATTTGCAATATGAGGCTTATGTAGATCAAGTAACTGGTGAGCCAACACTAGTACTTCAGCATCAGGATATGATGGAATAGGAATATGTTCTACTTCTTTTTGGATATCGTTAATCTGTAGAACATGTTGAGGTTGCGCATCTTCCTGCTCTATTGAGTTATCTTCCTTTTTTGTAGGGCTATTGCTAGGCCAAGGTTGCTCATCTTCCTGCTCTGTTGAGGTATCTTCTTTTTCCGTTGGGCTATCTCGAGGCTGTGGATGCTTATCTTTTTGCTCTGTTGAGATATTTTGATGTTGCGCATCTTCCTGCTCTATTGAGTTATCTTCCTTTTTTGTAGGGCTATTGCTAGGCCGAGGTTGCTCATCTTCCTGCTCTGTTGAGGTATCTTCTTTTTCCGTTGGGCTATCTCGAGGCTGAGAATGCTCATCTTTTTGCTCTGTTGGGATATTTTGATGTTGCTCATCTTCCTTACTTCCAAACGGCACTTGCTGAGCCTGTTCACCACATGCGGATCTGAGAACCCATGTTCTCTCTCCATACTTGATAATTCCAGCCACGAACAAGGGAAAGGCGAGGAATGAGAACTCAAAATTTCTCCAGGACAGGAGGATGACATAAATTGCTACCATGAATTGAACAACCAGTCCAAAAAAGTGTCTCAACCATAACTGATTATCTTCCATGGAGTAGGCAGTTATGGTATCTGGGCCACCAAGGTGTAACAAAAGCAGAGGCGCCCATATTAACCCCAGAGCATTGTTTTTGGAATCTACGAGTGCATCAGAAAGCTTGGAAAGGGCAACAGTCGCCACCCAATCGGCTACTAAGTAGGCAAACCAAACAATGGTTTGCAGCCAAATTGAGGTATTGTACTTTCTACGGTTGCCAAAGATGAAAAGAATGGTTTGTAAGATGAGACTAAATATAATCAGCATGCGAACATCCCATACATCCCATAGCCTCACTACTGCTGGAATTGGATCCATGTCACACCACCTTCTTCTTCTCTGAAAGTACACACAAAACTATGTAAGCTTTTTGATAAATCACATAACTTCAAACTATCAGTAGTACATTGCTCATTCCGAAAGTCACTAACAATTAGTTCACATTTGTGTTGGTCGGTCATATGATATTTAAAAGAGGGAGCCAAAACAAACATATAGTCAAGGAGGTTTGGTTTTGTAACTTTTGTGTTTGCAAGTGTGTGTGTGTGTATGTGTGTATATATATATATATATATATATATATATATATAACAGTTACTCTTGAGATCTTTATTCACTCTACCTCTCCATTCCTCTACTTTTCTATTCACATGCATATATTTAAAAAGATCTAATCACAAATTTTTTTTTCAGCAATTAAAACTCTTTTAAAATTAAAAAAAAAAAATTGTGAGCCGTTCATTCTCCTTAAACATACACATAACAATAAAAAAATTAGAAGTAATCCAATATTATATACACACAATCGGCACACTTTTAATTAACAATTAAGGTGATGCAAATTTTATTAATTAATAGAAATGTTAGTGTCAGTGTTCTTTTATTTTTATTATTGATTTAATTCTAATCATACATAAATTTATATGAAAAAAATTATAAATACAAATTTAGGTACATTTTTAATATTTTAACAATAAATAACAGATTGTTATCTAATTTGAGATATAAAAATATCGATTTCCTACTGTCAACATAAGATAAAAAAATATTGATTTGATTTGTTTTTAACTATTTCTTATGTAAAGACCGAGGAACTATACAAGTGATGTAAATACTCATTTCACCTAATTGACATGAGTTTAATTTTTTAGTTTCTACTGTTTTATTAAAACAAAAAGTAGAATGTGTGTGTACGTTATTATAAAAAATCGAACTTATGCCAACTCACAGGTGGGGAGTAGATACTCACAACACTATAATATATATATATATATATATATATATTAAAATAAAGAGTTATAATTAATAAAAATATTCAAAACAAATAAGCTGTACATTAAGTTATTAGTTATTTTTCAGTCCTAAAAATAAATAAATAAAACTCAACATTAAAGGTTCATCGTTTATCAATAACTAGAATGAATCAATAAATACTAAAAATATTCAAGATATAAAAGCATGCATGAGATAGATAATATATGACAAAAAAAAAATATGAACTTAAAACGGGATTTGATCTTTTGGTTCTCAATTAATCTTTTGCATAGTGTACGTAGTTTGGAAGCTCAGTAGAATGCTTAAATGGCAATGACCCAAGTCAGAATGAAGTGGGCAGTTAAAGGCGAAAGAAATCTTTAGTTCTCTCTTTCACCTAGTATCTAAAGGGATCGAGGCAACGTCATAATATAATGAATTGTCAGATTCTTTAAGAGAGATAAGTGTAATTATCTCTTGAATATTTGAAAGACAAAAATAGACAACATAAATTTGAATGTACATATAATGTTTGAGGTTCTAAATTAATTGAATTATTATTAAATATAATTAAATAGTGTTTAACCTACAAAGGTTTAAAGTCAAAGCCATCTAAACAAATTTGCACCCCAATAAGTACCAAATATCTTGGAGATTTAAAATATTTGGAGGACATGTAAGACTATAATTGTACTTTGGAGTTTTTAAAAGAATGTCATGAACATAAGAATATAGTAAATGTATTTTGAGAATTGAAGGGAAAAAAAGGGTTTTTGAGTACATGATATTCTTTCTATAATCACAGCATTTACAATATCCAAAATTTTGGGAGTGGGGCCCCTAGCATCTGCCACTAACTAACATTAACATGAATTAGAAAGTAAAAATATAAAGAAATATATGAGTGAAATTTCATGAGCACGTATAAATTATATTTTATAAATAATATATTTTGTATAAATATATCATAAAAAAGTTATTTCACAAAGAACCAGTTTATAAAAATAATAATTACTACATCATATTTTCCTTGCTAATTAATTAATTATTGAGAAAAAGTAATTCTATATGTCTCAAAATAATAATAATGTATTTAAAGCAGTACATACATAATACTGTAAGACTTGAACCGAAAATTTCTGAAAAAAAAAACTCTAAAACTATGTTAATTAACTAATTGTTTTAAAAAAACTTAAATTATTATAAAATAAACCCAATAATATATATCAAGCTATTTTAACAACAATCACACAAATAGAAGAACCTCAATCAACTACAACTACGAATAGTTATGTGAAAATAACAATAAGAGGGGATCAGTAGTATCTTACAAATCTTTTGAGTCCGGAATCTGGATATATGGCTACTCCTGCACCAATACCACTTTTATCATTGTTTAATACATTTGACTATGGAAACAATATATATATATATATATATATATATATAGATAGATAGATAGATAGAAAGGAGCCCTTACCTGGAAACAATAAGATATTCAAGATATGGTTCTGCACCATGATTATATAGCAAAAAAGCGTAGCTCCTAAGAAGAATAAATTCCTTACTTCTAGCGTTTCATAGAATATTTGCTTTTAAAGATATATAAAAGATGGAACCCTAAGAAGAATTCTTTGCTTAGAATATGTCCAATGCTATTTAGTTTGCTCCTTAATTAGAGCAAAGTATCAAATAGGGGTGTCAATTTTTGATACGACAAGATAATACGATTCGAACATGACACGAAATTAACAGGTTTAGATTTAGCATAAACGAGTTTGGGTCATAAATAGATTGACACGTATAACACGATTAATAAACATGTCGTGTTTGAGTTTTAGTAGTGTTAACCTGTTTAACACGATTTAACACGTTTAATTATAAAAAATTATCATGAGTTAAGGTAATTCGTCTCATATTGAAAGTTTATCAAGGTTTTGAGATTTTTTTATTTATAAAAGAGGTTTTTATTTTGATTTAGTACATGTTCAAAGTTTATTAAACATGAAAATTATCTATACATATTGAAAGATAGGTAAATTTTTTATTTAAAAAATAAAAAATTAAAATAAACTGGTTAAGTGTGTTGATACGTGTAACTTGTTTAATAAATGAGTTGGGTTTGGGTTTGGATTTTGAAACTTGACACGATTAGTTAATAGTGTCAGGTTAGGGTTAACACATATTTTCGAATACGTATGCCTTGACACGACTCGAACATGACCCGATAACACGAATTGACACCCCTAGTATCAAAGAGACTTTTGAGACAACATGAATTGTTTTGTTCAATGCGTTGTATGAACCTAAATCAAGATCACATTTTTCACAAAATTGAATTGTGTATGTGATTCAAGTCTTAATTTATTTGAAATATTGCAATATAAATAAATATTTTGCAATAAAAAAGAAAAAAATTCAAAAATCACATTTATTATGGTGCATGTGGTTTTATTGAAGAACTCAAAATAATGACATGTGTAGGTAAGTGTTTGAAAATGTTGTATAACATGCTTAATTGATTAGTCCACTCTAAACTATCTTGGTCTTGAAATTCTTCTGAGTCTTATAAATTTCTTATCATGTTTGGAATCTGATATCTATATGTGTAAGTAGTTGATCACTTATATGAAAACTAATTGAATATGTGAAGAGATAATCTAGACCAATTGAGTGATAAAAAATACTTTGAGCACTAAATTTGGTATGTGGTGTACAACCTTCAGATTCTTGAAGATTGAATGTAAAAACCCTAGGAAATAAAGTTATTTTTGAATTGCTCTAATCTGTTTTTCTTTTCTTTTCTTTTTTTTAAAAATTAAATATAATAATACTTTATATGAGTGTTCTTAAAAAATTTTAAAAAAAAATAGAAAATGACGAAATTGGAATGTGAATCTTAACAAGGCCTCCATTTGAATGGACAAGCAACACACGTTTGAACAAAAACGTGGGTTGCATTCGAACGCAAGTGGCCAAATCATGATTTTAAGCAATTGAAAGGTCATTTTAGTGATTTCACCTCTTTGAACCTACTTTGAATTCCTTTTGAGCATTCGTGTGAGGTATTTGAACTCGATTAATGCTATTTTTACTATAAAATTTTATTAAATTTTCTTATATGTTAACGTGGCTGTTCAAGTGCTAGTCAATTAAGCCTCTTGTTATATACGGGTGTTAGTCAATTAAGCCAGTTGGACTTACCTGACATGATTAGCACAAAGAAACTGAATTTACTAGCACTAAAAAGTTGAAATCTCAAGAATCCAAATAGCTACGTCAAATAAATTTTTTTGATAAAATATTAAAATAACGATAGTATTACTCTTTTGAGCCCTTCTCGCATTTTTTAAAGCTTTTCTTGAGCAATCATTTAGTCTTTGTGTACGTCATCCTCAATTTTATCATGATTTTCTCATGCACACTACTAGTTATGGTGTTTCTTATGGCCAGAGTGTCACGACCCAAAACCCACCCTATGCGGATTAGGGGTCCGTGACCGGGTCTACAGCTTGTAGGCCGTTCCCAGTTAAAAGGATCTGAAATACTAAGTGAAGTTTTTTTTTTTAAAAAAAAAAAAATAATTTTATAATCATCAAGACATTTAGTAGTGTAGTCAGGTCACCATTTAGTACATACCAAAAATATAAGTGTTTAAGTACAGATCCTCCAAAAAGAAACACACTTCCAAGACCGTGCTGACATGGGAGACATTAAGACCTTCCAGTATTTAATTTGATACAAAACTTGCCAAAAAGAGCTACCAGTAGTTAGCAGCGTCTAGACCTCTGGAGCGTTTGAGGGTTCTCCTACTTCCTATTGTCCTAAAAAAAATATAAGGGAGGGGTGAGCTAACAAAGCCCAGTAAGTAAAATCCCTTCCTCTGTTATGGGTCGAGATTAGTTCAAGAGTGTAAGCAACGAACGAATACCACTCAATGCATATCAAAATAGAAGACATGATAATAGTCACAATAGCCAGTCACCAATGTATAAATCGATAGAAATGACCCTCAGGTCCTATGGGCATATCCCAAGGCGAGTACATAAAACCACAACAAGGAATAGCCAAATAATGTGCTGCCAAAATCAGAAAACGTCTGCATAGGCATGTCATCATGTCAAATAGTACAACAAGGGGTATTCCAAGGAAAAGCTCTCAAGCATATCAAGAATCCAAGGAATACAATATCAACGATGCTCAAAGTTATATATAACATATTGAAACCAAGAACATATCATATAAGAGACAAGAGAAGCTATCTGTTAGATGCTATCTGTTAGGGCTCGGCATACCCTTTCGTGCTTACAGTACAGCGCTATTAACTTTTTGTGTCCTCTAGGACTCAAGTCGTACGTCATGTCTCGCATGACTACATGTCGATCGTGCGAAGTGACGCTCACACCCACATGTAGCCCGGTCGTGCGATGTGACGCTCACAACCACGTATAGACTGTCAGCATCTTGCCCCTAAGGGCTGAAGTGTGTAACGAGTCAAGTACTACCACAAAAGGATCAGGTCATGCATAGATAATTTTACAAGTTGTGAAGTAGTACTTTTCTTATCATATAACATGTACGGTTTAGTATTCAAGCATCAAAGAATTACGTATGAATCATATCAAGGTATCGACATGCAATCACTCATCAAGTCCACAAGATAGAACAATATCAATTGTAGAGGTCAAGACATATCAGATAATGGAGTACAAGGTGGCAGCATGAAGAAAGAAATGTGACATGGCTAAGGAAAGACCACATAACAAAGTCCAGGTTTTACTTACCTCAAAATAACTTTCAACAGTTCTATCAACTCAAGTCTCCTTCTCCTTCCCTCTAGAGGTTCCTAGAATCATGGTTCCAAAATATTGCACAATGAATTAGTACCCATTTTAGTCCCCAAACATGGTTATGCATTGCTTTAAGTTCCTTTGAACTTAGTCTATCTAGTTAAGTGTTTTTAATCCCCTATTTCAGGGTTTCAACCCAGGCTATTATATCCCTTAAATGAGCTTAGTAACCTTCAGGATCATTTTTTAAGTCATTTGGACTTTAGTCGTTATCAATTAAGCACTTATTTAACCTTAGGGGCAAAATGGTAATTTTGTCATTCTTGCCCCGGACCTTATCGTAGTCCTCAAAATATTCCCATCAGCTTATATATGAAGTTCTAAGTCTTTTAGACTTCATTTGGTATCTGATCTTGATCATCGGAACACATTGGTCATTTTTCATTTTACTCGTTGACTATTCCGGAGTCTTATTTAGCCCTTTAATCTACATCGTTACACTTATGACAGTTAATCATGATCGATTGGTCCTTATTCGACCCCAAATTTGCAGTTCCTATTCTCAGGGGTATTTTGGTCATTTTTATAGTTGTGAAATTCTGACTTCGATTTATCATTTAATCACGTGTACAGTCTCACAGGTATCTGGGCTCCTATTGGTGTCAGTTCTCTCCCAATCAGGTTCTATTTGGGCTTCATATGGCATTAGGGGCAATTTGATAATTTTTCTCATGTTGTATTTTTTGGTACTTTATTTGCTAATACAGACCTTACTGTTGGGTCCGGAATGCCCGAGATAGTCAAAGTGGACTATCTTTCAGTGTCATTTGATCCTAGGCATCATTAGGGCAGTACAGTCATTTGCCACTTACGTGTCTGTATTGTTTGAGACTTAATTTCCCAATTCGGACTCCACCGTTGAGTCCGGAATGCTCAAAATAGTAAAAATACACTATTTATTCCCTAAATTTGGACTTCATTTGACTTTTGTAATGACTAGGGGCAAAATAATAATTTTTCTTATTTAATAAAATAGTTAAAGAAATTATTTTATTATTTAATTATTTTTCCAGGGGTGTAATTGCATAAGTTTTTCAAGAACTGGGTCACAGTAGAAATTTGTGAAACTGTTGGGGTCAGAATGTAAATTTCCTAAAGTTTCAAACTGAACCAAAGGGTTCAGTTCACATGTAAGTGAACCGGACCGGCCCAATCCAGTTTTAATCGGTTCAAGGAATAGTGCTGACGTCATGATGACGTCAGCCCTAGGATTCGAAATTAAAACCAGTTATATCAAAATGATGCAGTTCGGTTTAAATGGTTCACCCATTTTTTCGTCGGGTCGGGGCCCGACCCGATACCCAGTCCAAGACCCGATGCCTGCACTGTTCATCATCCCCAACTCTAGGGTTACTGTAGCCCTAATTTTTAGAAAATTTCATTTTCATCTTCGTGGCATTTTAGGCACGGTTTCTTACTATTTTTTATTCCGATCAGTTTCTACACCTCATATCTACAATTTAACATCGATTTCAAGCATCAAATCACTCTAACAGGTTCTGTTTTTCAAAACTATAATCTTGACCGGTAACTGGCTCTACAACCCTCATTTTAGGTCCATTTTTCATGAAACTTGTTGCGTTGTGACCTACAGACCGTGGGGTTCAAGTCCCTGTTCTAGGATTTCTGTTTGGTCGCAGTTTTAGTGGATTTGGGTTTTAAACCCGCGCCTACCACTCGAAATTTGAGAGCCTTAAACTGAGTTCTGGGGTCGCGGCCTATGATTTTTAGGATCCCCTTGGGGTCTATTTTAAGTCTAGATAATCCAGTTTAAGTTTGGTGCAAGTCGATTCAGACCTGCATAATCCGAGGTCCATCCATGGAGTTGGTGTACAGTTTCATGGTTTCTTGGCCATTCAGACCCTTCTAACCCTCACAGTATGCATAAAATAGTTCGTAGAGTCAATATTAATGCATGCATGTAATCCTAACAGCTCCACAATGATCAAAACAGTTCTAAAATTCAAAACCAGGAAATGTAGCAGTTTTGATATTATACCTTCTAACAGTGGCCTCCTCTCACCTATGGCTTGAATCAGAACCTCGCAGTGCTCCTTAGGATCTTCCCAGACTTCTTCAGGTACACTAGAAGGCCACACTCAAACTCACATACACATGAACTTGCACTCCAAGTTCTCACTCTCTCACTCTCTCTCTAAATCCCCTCATGGTCTCACACCAATCTGATATATATATATATATAGAGAGAGCACACAGTTTGCTCATATTGCTTGTTTTCTAAAACCAGAATTTGGCTGCATGAAAGCTGGTTGGTGGATAAGGGTGTAATGTAATTATATTGCCCTCTTATATATATATATATATATATATATATATATACTAGTGCAGTCGTGGAGTTGAAAGATTGAAGTGAGAGGTTCTGATGTAAGCCAATAATGTGGGGTTTGCATGCAAGGCCATTGGCCAATTTGTGAGGTGGCTTGGGCTAATTTGAGGTTATATACATATCTTGGTGTATATGTGCACAAAGTAGTCTATAGCCTAGTTGGTAATTTTTTGAGTGAAATTATTTCCCTTCCATAGGTCAAGGGTTCAAATCCCCTTGGCCTCACATTTTGACATTTTTCTCATTTTGGGCATTAGGCCTTGTTTGGCTGGCACAAATTTCTATTTCGGCTATTTCCTTAATAACTTTTGTTCTATCGCTCGTTTTACGAAGCAGTTTCTTCCGGTGGCTTCCTATTTAGACTAGCTTCGTTATCAAAGGCCTCGTGTCAATTTTTATTCTATTGTATTTTCCACGATTAGTTAATTCGAGTTTTAACAGTGTTAAAAATTAGGGCTAAAATAGCTAAATTAAGCCCTCCCCTCTTGACGTATTAAATTATTTATGGGTCTATTGTGACCATCCAGAAATTTATGATTTGTTCTCTCAATCATCTTTTATGTTGTGTCTAATTAATAATTAGCGGACTAATTATTAATTAATTAGGTCGGGGTGTTACACAGAGGCTGTGCCAAGATTGTTGACTTAAAAGGCATTGGGAATTAAAGAAGGAAAACTAAGAAGACTAGATTGTTGAGGCTTTTTTTTTCCGCATTTTTTAGAGCTTTTCTTGTTGTATACTCCTCGTGCTCTAATTTCCCTCTGATTTGATTCCAAGTAAAACCCTTTTTTTTTTTTCAGCAAAAGAGAAGATTTTTATTGATGAAAAAAGAGCACAAAGAGTATACAAATTACATCAATAAAAAGGGAGAGAAAAGAAAAGAGAAAGATAAAAGGGGTGCTATAAGCATCACAACAAGAGAACAATATCCCAATTTGGTTGGCACAATGACACTGACTATCATCTATAGCACCACACCTAAACCACCAAAAGGGATCACCTTAAATATAGCAGACAACTCGAGACCACAATACACTAAGAAAGCTTGATACTTGGGCATTTCTAAGCTTTATTCTCTAGAAAAGATTTCTTGTGGGTTAAATGGATGCACACCTGGCCCATTTTATCAAAGGTAAATGCTTATGAGAAATCAATAAGCCCAGAGATTGCAGTTGGACATGGAAATCTCTTTTAAAACATCGAACCCATGCTAGACACATTATGAAGATGAGAGAATAGGTAATGGCCGAACCACATTTCCATGGCATGAATGGTGGCATCCTTCTGCAATTCCAAAGGATATTTATGGTCAGACAATTATTAATGAGAGCTTTTGTTAATTATTATTTATTTCTTTATAATTTGGTTGCTTCCTTTGAGAGGTTTTGTTAATTGCTTTTGGTTTCCTGGTCTGTAGTTGAGTCCCTTGTAAATAGGGTACTTAAGGTTGAACTGCGTGGTGTTGTCTTTGTATGCTTTTTTGAGTTTTTTATTTGAAATATAATCACTTAATCAGGATTGGCGAGATACAAAATGTAATATCCCAACCCGGGATATAACATGTACACCGGGCTGGACCGGGCTATAAAATGTAATCCCGAATTATAAGCTGCTAAATGACATAAATAAAAGTGGATGCGTAATAGACTGTATTGTTTAATTACGACGCATGGGTACGAGAGGCGATCAGTCACGGGTGTCCAGGTGCCGTTGCACCAAAAGCCTGATTTACAGAAAAATGTGCAAGTAAAAGTATATATATGTATGTTGTGTAAATTGTACATATATGAGTGTACAAATAATTAATTGGGATGAGATACAATATATATATATATATATGTGTATACGGTCAGATTATATATATGTATATATTATAATCCAATTAAAATAAAAGAAAAGAAATAAAAAGAAAAGAAATGGACAGTTGTTAGTGTGGTGTGAGTGTGTTTTATATACATTATATGTATAAATGCATTGCCATGAGTGGAATGGGAACCATGTGCGGCTAGCACATGGTTTGTGAGAAGTGAGGTGCCATGTGAAAGCTGATCATGAAAAGGAATTAAAGAAAAGAGAGTCGGTGCTCTGTGGTGTAGTTGATATATATATATATATATATAATGTGGACATGTGTAGGGTGAAGTTGTAACAAGTGGTATGTAAATATATGTGTTTGTGTGGCATTGGAGGCCGTTGCGGCAGGGGAAACACATGGCATATGTGTGTTTATGTGTACATAGTGCAGCGATCTCCAGAGAGAGAGAGATGGAGGTTGCTCAGGAAATTTGATAGAGAGTGAAAGGAAGAAACCGAGGAGTAGACGGGAGGAAGGAGGAGGATATCATCTTGAGGTAACTCACAAAACCTATGATTTCTCTCTCTAAAAATGTGGTAGATTACAAACTATTTTGGGTTCTCTCATGCATGCAATAGTAGGGTCTTATTATCCTTATTGTAAGTTTTAATTTACAAAAGAAATGGAAGAAAATTATTTAGAGTTGAATGAGAAAATGTAAGTTACAGGATGGCCAGAGTTCTGGACGAAGGGAAGCTGTTTTTTTTTTGTAGAATTGCTTAAAGCTTAGAAATAATTACATGGTTTTATAGAGTATGAAAAATGGTGAATTTAGGAAGAAACCGTAGCTCATTTGGTTAAAAAATTAGTGAGAAAAACCAATTTAAAGTTTGAAGGAAATTTTTGGGTCATTGAGTTTTAGATCGTTTTACCTTGATTTATGAATTGGAACTTGTTGCCCATAGGTGAAGAAACTTGTAGGTAAAATTTGGGCTCAAAACAATGGCTAAAAAGCCATGAAAAAATAAAAATTCAGTTCGCCAGAAAGTTGGGACAGCTCGCCGGATCTGGCTGTAACTCAACTTTTCGAGGCCTTCCGGTGGTCCAAACTGAATTCCGAGGGTAGATTTGGAAAGCCCATGAAGAGTAGAAGGTGACCCAAGTGATCGGATGTCGGAAAATTGCCGGAAAACAGCTGGCCATCGCCGGAGAAGATGATCGGTGCAAGCTGCCGGAAAAATCCTGCACCATGCATATTGTATTTTTTTGTGATTTTGGACCACGGGTCGGGTCGGGTTGACCCGCCCAAGCCCAATACGGGTTGACCCAATATAGGTGTTGTCATGAAAAATTTTTAGAAGTTTAAAAATTTGTGATTTGGGGCTGTTTGGATGCAAGAATAGTGAAATTAAAAGTAAATTGAAATAGGGACAAGGATAACTTATCCAAGGTTTTGGGCTTATTCATTGTTTGACTATTCCAAATTGGAATAGAAAATTATGATAATTATAAATTTATCCAGAAGTTATAATAATTATAATTTGACCCCAAGTGATAAAATAATAGTTAATTAAATTAATTAAATTAGTTTAATTAAATTAAATACTTCGAAATGGCCCGTTGTTCAAATAAGACAAGTTATATATGTATTCCTACTATCTCGTACCTCCTGAGTCCATCGGTGAGGTCCTCGACACGAGATGAGGTCCCGAAAAATTTGAGACCCTTGAATATGTCAAAAATGACCAAATTGCCCTTTTCCCTAAACAGGTCAAACGAAGTCCAAACAAGGCAAATGAATAGTCAAAACCTATTATCTTGGACATTTTGAGTCCAGTGGTGGGGTCTGTTTTATGAGATAAGACCCCGAAGAATAAAATACTGTAAAAATACAAAATGACCATTTTGCCCTTTTTAGTACAAAAGTCCGAATTGAATTCCACGAAAGCCTAAATTGACTTTATTCGACGTTCCAGATTCAAGGGTAGGGTTTATTTTCATAAAAGAAGAATTTAAGATATAAAGGCATAAAATTTATTGAATAGCATAATTCAAGTAGTGATAGACTGAAACGTGTTTCATGAATTTTAGGAACACGAGAAGGCAAAGAGAAAGCAGTCTAAATTCTGCTAGTTCATAGACAGTAAGAGGTAAGTAAAATCCGATCTCTGCATGTGTTACAATTCACAGCCATGTCATAGTTCTTGTATATATATTTCCTATTGTACTCTATACATCCACACCAATATTTATTTAACCACATTGATATTGCCCTATCGTGTGGTAAACAATTATTGACTTTTATATATCTCGATCATGATTGTACACTTGTGCACAGATTCTCTTATGTACACTTGTACCTAGGGCCGTGAGGGCCAGACAGTTTTATTCAAAGCAGTCTAGTAACCGTAGCCTCGAAAACTACTGTTACGACAGATTGCCTAGAACCAGTTATGATTCCACTATACTCTTCGTGGAAGATAGCATGATCTTGATGTATTATTAGTGCGGGATTTGTGCTCAGTCACATCTCCATTCTGATGCTATTTATGACCTTCGGGTCTAGGTTCCAAGTGGAACATTTACCCGTCGCTATGCGAGGCATAGGACGTGGAGTTACATTGTGTACAGAGCAGTATTATTCAGAGAGCCCGAGTGGAACTGAATACGAGCTTAGGGGGATTTCCGGGCCCCACGAGAGCATCTCAATTTTAGTTGATATCACTATCCTTTGTTGTTGATATTCATAGCTTGATCATGTTATATTATTTTGAATGATCATGAGATTTTACAGCTTTCAGTACAGTGTTTACATTTCATACTTGATATAGCTCATGACTGTAGCAGTATGACATTGTTGGCATAGCAGTTTCATTTCCTTATCACTTGACTTTCATCATCTGATATTGAGTTATATATTCATTGACTGGCTAGCATTCTTTATACCCTTGTACACATGGCAGAGTAAAGGACTACTTACTGAGTTTTCATAGCTCATCAGATACTACACAACATTTTGCAGGCACAAATCTCGAGAACAGACCGTAGAGTTTGACAGCTAGGAGGTGGACATTTATTTTTGAAGTTGCAATGTAATACTTAGTACAGACAGTCTTATAACTCTCCCATGTTATCCACGTCTTGGGGATGAACAGTTGTATTAAGAAATTTTGCATTCCGCATTTTGTAAAACATTATATAAATTACATGCAGCTTTTATTTATTTTATTCCGCATTTAGTTGTTGCATGTTAGTAGCACTGATGTGTTGCAAGATAAGAACCCTTGATTCGACAAGCAGTGTCGGATCGGGTGCGCGATACGAGATCCGCATAGGGTGGGGTCTCGGGTCATGACACAAAAAGAAATAAGAAAAAGAATGTAAAATTACATGCACACACAAGAACACAAAGATTTACGTGATTCACTTCACAATAGAACTACGTCCACAACTGCTTTGGTTTCACTATAATCAGAAAGCGTTACAAGTTACAATGAAATGTTGCTCTTTAATTATAAATACATAGTATTAGGACAACAAAAAAATAATGTGAAATACCAAAAATCTCCTAAAAAAAATTGAATCCGCGGTCGAGAAACTAGTGTTCTGTACTTATCAGGATTCACACTATCCAACACTTTCTTTCTTGGAGTGTTCCCCTCTCTTTTGGTGAATAAAATTTAATTACCAAAAAAAAGCAACAAATTTACATTTACGAAATTCTAAATTTACGAACAAAGTTACAAAATTGAAAAAGTATTCAGTATCGAATTCTCATAAAAGGGTCTAAAGTTTCACCTCAAAACATCCTTTTGAAAAAAAAAAACATTCATTAATCATATCAATATATTGATTCATTCATTCATACACATAAAAAGAAAAGAAAAAAAAAGACATTCTTGTTGTATAGTTGGAGTTCAAAGATGAAGCTGGACCTAATATAACAAATTTTCTAAAGACCTTTAAAATGAACCTAATTGATTTTATTTAGAAGCACCAAGAGGAGTGGGGTTGATTTTATTTATAAGCCCCAATTCATATCCTCAATTGCATCCCTAATATTGATGTGTTAGGATATAATGACTTTTAAGTCCGACATGTGTAATTTTCAAAATTATCATATTCTGACACATCAAATTGGTAATACGATTGGGAATGCAACTGGAGATCTAAATCAGCGATATCCACTACTATTCATATAATCAACAAGAGTCAACATAGACATTTTTGCTAATATTTTTGAGTCAGGAATTTGCGCTTTAATGAACCAAACCAAAGTGAGAAGCTCACCCCCTCGTGCAAGTTGTCGACCATAATTATTTTCTTGGCACATATCTGCAGCCTTCACTAAATTCAACATCCAAATTGAACTCAATATTTCCCATTTCCCATTTTCATTCTCCTAAAAAAACTTGATACGTGTCTTTGCCTTCTGTATTATTGAAACTTTGTCTAACAAATAAATTCGGTTTATATCTTCCGAGCTCTCTAGGAAAGCTATGCTTTTCTCCATTGATCCTCCCATTTCTTGAAAGATAAAATTTAGAATTGTGCTAACATGTGAAAACACAACATCTTTCATAATGGCTAGCATAGAAGGATACATAGAAAGTAGATACATCATGTAACCTGATAAAAGTTTGTATGTTTCTTTTTTCTCATTATTTGGGAGCCCGGTGGTATCTTCATGATGATAGAACGAAATCATTGTCTGAGATATATTCTATTGGAAGTATGGAATTCATTCTAAGATTAATAATCTCCTCTTTCAAATACCCAGGGACATCGACACAAGTGTTATGCCAGTACTTGTCCAACTTATCTTTAATCTCAAAAAACTCAAGTATTTTGCTCAACTTCTTCATGGGCTTGTTCTTGAATGAGAAAATTAGATTGAATTGGCCCATTGAATTAGTCCATCTTTTTTGTTTATTTAGTGACAATAATCGGGGGAAGCTTTTATGTTAGATTTGGTAGAATAACATAAAAGAGACAAGAAATAGAGAAGAAAGAGACAAGAGGGAGAAGGGTCATGAGGTAGTATATGAAACCTAAACAAGAGAGCTCCTTAAATAGGAGCGTCATAAGGTTATACATGGAAAGTATTAATAAAGAAAACAAGGATCATAAAGTTGTACATGAAAAGTGTTAATAAAGGAAATAAATTATGAAACCCTAATCCTACTAGCATTACACAATAATATATATGTAACCCTAATATACTTCTAACACCCCCCTCAAACTCATAGTGGGAGGTAGTCCAACTTGAGTTTGCAAACAAAAATCTCTGAAAGTGGACAATTGACTTGTTGGCGTATGTTGTGGTTGAAATGTAGATGTTACCCAAGTTGACATAGTTATGGAGGTAGAGTCTTAATACAACTCATGACGATGCATAGAAACGCAAAGCTGGAACTGAAGGCGGCGCATGGAAACGCAAATGATGGTGTGCATAGACGATTCTGATGGAAGTGGAGACCGTGAAGCTGAGATGGTGGCAATGGAGGAGCGGCTAGGCAACGGATGTTGACAGAGAAGGGCTGGTGGTGTTGGGATTTGGACAGTAGTGTGGTAGAGGTGGTTGAGGGGTAGCGAGCATTGTGGGTTTTGTTGGTGGCATCATCGGCCACATTGGTTTTGAAGATAGTGGTTTCATAAGTGATGAAAGGAAGGCCCCATTGGATACCTAGATGGTTGAATTATAGCTGAAGGTTGACGGGGTTGTCCGTTGTTGGTTGCTAGGCTTGTGATGGTGAGAGTGGAGAAGATGACGACATGACTAGAGGCTTTTACATGATGATGAGAAGATTCTGGTGGTGCAATAATGAGTGATTTTTTTTATTTTCGCGGTGGAGCACCAATTTGGTGCATTGGGGGATATTTGTGTCTAGCGGTGGCAGCCATGATTTTTGGCAGGGACAGTGAGGAGCAGTGACATGGTTACGATTGAATTGGATGGTTGATCAAATGTTAGAGATGCAGAATCGAAAAAGAGATGATCGGGTCTTGTAGTGGGCAATTTTAGGACCCTTCTACAACTGTTGTCTTAGTTAGAAGAGGCTCATCAATCACACTCTTGTATATGGTAGTGAAAAAGATTAGGTTGATTAGGTTCTGATGAATAGAGACATTACACCGTTGATTGGTAAATGTGGCTGAGGTACAAGGCTGAGATAGGTTGTTACAACTGACGTGGACTGGACGTGACAACACGTGTTGTTGGTGTGGCAAGAATGGGTCCTAAATGTTGACGTAGATATGTGACGTGGAAGTATTGGATGACGTGGCAACACGTGTACTGTTGACGTGGGCTTGATAATATGGCAAGAGTGGGTTCGAAATGCTAACGTGGACGTATGATGTGGAGGTTTTGGATGACGTGGGTGATGACATGGCATTAGAGGCGTGTACGAGTGGGCATTGGGTAAGTGGTGGCGCGTGAAGCGCGTCACAAATCTGGGCAGAATCTTTCGGTGGCACGTGAGGACGAGTGTGGGAGGTTTTTGGGATTCTGGTTGGTGGTGTCTAGAAGCTAGGTTGGTGGAGAACAGTGTTGTGGTGTCGGAATGTCAAAAGTGTGGACAAAAGCTCAAAACGTTGGATGAGTAATATCGGATGAGAAGGGTAGTGATGTGCGAGTCGTGGTTAATGGTGGAGGCCATTGATGAAGACGGTAGTGGGTGGACGGTGGAGGCTACTGATCAAGATGGCTCTGATACCATGTTAAATTTGGTGGAATAACATAAAAGAGATAAGAAATACAGAAGAAAGAGAGAAGAAGGAGAAGGGAAAAACCCAAAGAATTACATTGTATTAGATTGAATTCTTTTGAAACTAAACAAGAGAGCTGCTTATATAAGTGCATTATGAGGTTGTACATGGAAAGTATTAATAAAGGAAATAAGGGTCATAAGGTTTGTACATAAAAAATGTTAATAAAAGAAATAAACTATGAAACCCTAATCTTACTAGTATTACACAATAATATATGTGTAATCCTAATATACTTCTAACAAAACAACTGAGCCACCCATTGATATTTTTTGTGCCTGATTAGCCAAAGCATTGTCCAGTCAGATGAAAGTATCACCATTATTCTATACATTTCCAAAATAAAAGCTCCAACCAATAGTGCACCTGTGATGCCAATACCAACCTTGGAGAATTGTTCATGCCACTTCTCTTCTAAGAAAGTTATCAAGAAATATCCCACCAACACAGAAACAGTAAAAAAGAAGCTAATGGTGCGAAGAATGAACCCTACCTTGGTGTAAGTAATGGATGCCTTTGTGTAGAGCAAATCGTACATGAACCCCATTTCAATCTCTATTTCTTTCAAATACTTGAGATCAAAGTCATGTGGATCACTGCGCTTCAACGTATCCCGTCCATCAACATTGTATCCTAGCGCCAATCTTACCTTTACAATGTCACCTGGAGGGAACATATAATTTGCAATATGAGACTTATATACATCAAAGAAATTATGGGCCAGCACTATCGCTTCAGCATCAGCATTAAATGGTCTATGATCATCATCAGAATCAGATGCTCTATCTGCCTCTTTTTTAGGGAATTTTCCAAATGGCACAACTTGTCGAGCATGTTCATCACATGCGGACTTGAGAACTCATGTTCGCTCTCCATATATACTTGATAATTCTCGCCACAAACAATGGCAAGGATAGAAATGAGAACCCAGGTTTTCTCCAAGACATGAGGAGGACATAAATTGCCACAGAGAATTGAACAACCAGTCCAAGAAAGTGTCTCAACCATAATTGATTATCATCAATGGAGTATGCAGTTATGGTATCTGGACCACCAAGGTGTAACAAAAGCAAAGGTGCCCATATTTCCCCCATAGCATTATTGTTCTTGGACTCTAGTTGGACATCAGAAAGCTTGCCAAGTGCAACAGTCGCCACCTAATCGGTTACTAAGTAGGCCAACCAAACAATGGTTTGCAACCAAATTGAGAGGTTGTACTTTCTACGGTTTCCAAATATGAAAAGAATGATTTGTAAAATGAGACTCAATAGAATCAGCATGCGAATATCCCACATATCCCATATTCTCATCACCCATTCTAGAATTAGATCCATCTCACCACCTTCCCCTTCTCTGTAAGTAGATATAAAACTACGAATAAATAGAATTTCAATTTTTCAAAATGAGCTCTTGCATGTTTGTGATAAATCACAAATACTTAAATCATTAACAATCAAGAGGGGAATGAATTTTTTGGAAAATAAGTCAATGTGATGTAGTAATGTAGTATATGCCATGCAACTAAAAGGATTTCAAAAATTCTTCTTTTTCCCCGTAATCTTTTCCTCCTTTAACATTAACTATTCTTATAAATAAGGGGTCAACAATATGTATACACATGCATATAAAAAACTGCATGCAACAGAAAGAAATAGACTCTATAACATATAATATATGGACAGCCTAACAAAGAAGAAGAAGATTAATAACAAGCACACATAAAAGCTTTAATCAACAACACATTATAAATAGGTTGGTGAAGAGACTATTTTCACTGACCGAGACACTAATGTGGTTATGCCATCCTCTAATAATCGATAAGATGTTATGCGTGCTATGTCACATGGTAGTGCGTCGTTAACACTCTAAAAATAAATTAACCTTACTTTTTAACACAATGAAAGAAAACAAACACAGTAACTAGCTAAGTAAAGGTCGAACCCACAGAGAGTGTCCACAATTTATTTTCTACTTATTCTGACCAATTCTATACTAAAATTCAATTAATAACAAAACAATAAATGGGGGGTTGGAATTTTGATCAAACTAATTACGATTGAAAAGTAAATTAATAATAGAAATCAATGGATTAAAACTTCAGTTCTTCGGTTCAATCTTACCCTCGCAGTTAATAAAACAATCAATCAATTATGACATTATCCTTCCCTTCAATGAATCTAATAATCCTAGGCAACAACAAGCTCTGCTACCCGAAATTTTCTTTAATTCCTCACTAATGAAACAAGCTCTCCATTAGATTCTAACCATTACACAATTTAGAACAAGCTCTCTAAATTTAATATAATGGCAGCATTAATATCTAGAAAATTAGATTATTCTAAGCAACAATCACACAAGCTCGGACTGTTTAACTTAGGTCATGATAATCATAACAATAAACAAAAGCTTGTCTACAATCATCTATCACTATTTGTCACAATTGATTAGGAACCATATCAATTACGTAATATACCTCCTGAATCTAACAATTGATAATAATCTGATCAATCTAACAGGCCTGATTAAATCAATCAAACTAAATATCAATAAAATAATTAAAATAGATTATCATGAACAGATTCAGAAGAAAAGAGAGAAATAATGTTATTGTATTGATTTAACCATTAAACTGTAATGAGAATTAGAAATCTCCTAAAACTGAATTAAAAATCTAGCCTGACATGCTTAAATAAAAAAAATTAATTAATTTGTGTTCATGTACGCCGCACCCTCCCTGGCTTCCTTCAGTGCCGCCTCGCCAACTCCCCCCTGTTCCAAAGCACCGCCCATTTTTAAAAACAGCGCCCTAGACGCACGAAGCTTAAGCTTATGGGCTTGCGTGTTTCTGTTTCGCTCTGGGCCTTTTGACTTTTAAAAACCCCAGCCGTCACTATTAAGCCTTACACGCTACTTTCCTTCTTTTCACTTTCAGCCAAGCCAATTCTTCTTTTCTTCTTTTCATTGACTTTTCAAACTTTTCTTTTGTTTTGATTTTTTGGTTCAGCCACATAAGCATAATTCCACAATTTTTGACTTATTATTATTTTTTTTCTGTTTTCTTTCCCTCCATGCTCCAGCCGTACAAGATCTCTTCCTTCTTTTATTTTCCTGGCCATGCAGCAGCCACACTTTAATTAAGCTGAATCTTGCGAGCTATTTTTCAATTCCAAAACTACTGAATCTTGACTCGGGCTATTCACGAAAGTTGTAGTCTTGGATGAGTAGATAATTTTAGGATTTTGAATCACCTAATTTGGACTTCGAAAACTCAAATTATGGCTTCTTGAAATTGACTGGTCGGACAGGATTCGGACTGCAACATATCAACTTTCTAAGCCTGATTTTGAAACAATGCTTGAAGGCCTAAACTAACTCGGATTTTTGCAAACCAGATGTTTCTGAAAAACCCAAGATGTCCTCTAAAAACTTCATGAAGATCACTTCCTCATTCTCGAAGTCTAACGTCATCCAAACCTCAATTAAAACTCCATAAGTCAAATATGTTCAAAAGCTGAAAATTGTACAATATTTTTCTTTTACCTTCAATGCTCTCTTAATTCAACAAATAAATTAATCAGCTCGATTAAATAGAAAACATGTAACAAAACTAAATATAAAGGAATTATAAATACTGAATATTATGCTCTTATCATCACACCAGTTTTAGTAGGAAATAACTTACATGTCAACCTACTACTAGATAATAGCATATACACGTTAGGGTACCCAATATTTTCTTGTTGGTGAAAATTATAACAATAGAAAGGGATCAGAAGTATCTTACAGATCTTTTGGGTTTGGATATTGAATTTATTGTTGTTAATACATGCTCATTACTATAATATAAGAGACCTCACAGGTAGTGGCTTGTTATGACCTATAAACAAGAATATAATACTTGACAGTGGTTTTGCATATTTTGTGAACCCCCATAATTACATTTATATAATGAAAAAAAGAATAGAATAAATTACTTACTTCAAACATTTTTTAAGAATATTTGTTTTTAAAGATAAAAGATTGAACCCACTAGAAAGAAACCTTTGCTTGAGAATATGATCCAAGTATTTTTTTAAAAAAAATTTAGGAATCAAATATCCAGGAGTAGTATCCAGACAATTGTTATGCATGTACTTATCAAGCTTCTCCCCAATCCCAAATAACTTGAGGATTCTGCTAAACTTCATGGGCTTGTCCTTGAGGCAGAAACTAAGTAGATTGAATTGTCTCATTGAATTAGACCACCTTCTCTGCTTATTCATTGAAAATAACCAGGGGAATTTTTGGAACAACTGAGCCGCCAATTGATATCTTGGGTGCTTGATTAGCCAAAGCATTGTCCAATCAGAGGAAAGCATCACAGTGATTGCATACATTTCCAACATAAATGCTCCAACCAATAGTGCACCCGTGATGGCGATATCAACAATGGAGTAGTGTTCATGCCACTTCTTTCCCAAAAAAGCCATCAAGAAGAATCCTACAAGCACAGACACCGTACAAAAGAAGCTGATGAAGCGAAGAATGAACCCTGCCTTGGTGTATGTAATGGATGCCTTCGTGTAGAGCAAATCGTACATGAGCCCCATTTCAACCTCTATTGCGTTGAAGTACTTTAAACTGTCTTGTTCCATATGATCTGTTAGCAGCAAATTTTTTTTGTTGCCATATTCTTCAGAGATGACATAATTTGCAATACGAGGCTTGTGTAGATCAAGTAACTGGTGAGCCAACACTAGTACTTCAGCATCACGATATGATCGAATAGGAATATCTTCCTTTTTTGTAGGGCTATTGCTAGGCCGAGGTTGCTCATCTTCCTGCTCTGTTGAGGTATCTTCCTTTTCCGTTGGGCTATCTCGAGGCTGAGGATGCTTATCTTTTTGCTCTGTTGGGATACTTTGATGTTGCTCATCTTCCTTACTTCCAAACGGCACTTGCTGCGCCTGTTCACCACATGCGGATCTGAGAACCCATGTTCTCTCTCCGTACTTGATAATTCCAGCCACAAACAAGGGAAATGCGAGGAATGAGAACCCAACATTTCTCCAGGACAGGAGGATGACATAAATTGCTACCATGAATTGAACAACCAGTCCAAAAAAGTGTCTCGACCATTCCATGGAGTAGACAGTTAGGGTATCTGGGCCACCAAGGTGTAACAAAAGCAGAGGCGCCCATATTACCCCCAAAGCATTGTTCTTGGGATCTACGAGTGCATCAGAAAGCTTGGAAAGGGCAACAGTCGCCACCCAATCGGCTACTAAGTAGGCAAACGAAACAATGGTTTGCAGCCAAATTGAGGCATTGTACTTTCTACGGTTGCCAAAGATGAAAAGAATGGTTTGTAAGATGAGACTAAATATAAACAGCATGCGAACATCCCATACATCTCATAGCCTCCTCACTAATGCTGGAATTGGATCCATCTCACACCACCTTCTTCTTCTCTGAAAGTACACAACTATGTAAGCTTTTTGTTAAATCACATGACTTCAAACTATCACTAGTACATTGTTCATTCCGAAAGTCACTAACAATTAGTTCACATTTGTGTTGGTAGGTCATATGATATTTAAAAGAGGGAGCCGAAACAAACACATTGTCAAGGAGGTTTGGTTTTGTAACTTTGTGTTTGCAAGTGTGTATATATAAACCCACCAGGGCGTAGCGTGGCTGTAGGGGGCTAGCCTCATGATGCTGATAAAGTTGAATGGCGTGGGTTTAAATCTCCTCCTAAACGCAAGTCTTGATTTACCTGCGTGTGGCTTATGGATGGTTGCGCGCATCCAACGTTTATCATCTAGGCCTATGGGCCAAAGGCCGCTGTCCAAGGGTTTCACGTCATCAAAAAAAAAAAGATAAAAAAAACAGTGTGTGTATATATATATATATATCAGTAACTCTTGAGATCTTTATTCACTCTACCTCTCCATACCTCTACTTTTCTATTCACATGCATATATTTAAGAAGATCTAATCATAAATTTTTTTTCAGCATTTAAAACTCTTTTAAAATTAAAAAAAAAAAAAAAATTGTGAGCCGTTCATTCTCCTTAAACGTACACATGACAATAAAAAATTAGAAGTGATGCTGCTCTTTTTCGTCCTGGCACATAATAGGTTCTGCGTGCACCATATTATCCGCTTTGGGCTTAAGAGTCCTTATGGCTTTATTCTTCCTGGGCGGAAAAGACCTAATGCAAGGGAGAGGACGACTGAGACTTATAAGGGATACCAGTGCCCGATTACTATTCGATGTGGGATTCAAAGTGGTACAACAAGAAGTAATCCAATATTGTATACATACAATCGGCACACTTGTAATTAACAATTAAGGTGATGCAAACTTTATTAATTAATAGAAATGTAAGTGTCAGTGTTCTTTTATTTTTATTATTAATTTAATTCTAATCATACATAAATATATATGAAAAAAATTATAAATACAAATTTAGGTACATTTTTAATATTTTAACAATAATATACAGATTGTTATCTAATTTGAGATATAAAAATATCGATTTCCTACTGTCAACATAAGATAAAAAAATATTGATTGGATTTGTTTTTAACTACTTCTTATGTGAGGACCTATACAAGTGATGTAAATACTCATCTTATGTAAGTGGCATGAGTTTAATTTTTTATTTTCTGTTATTTTATTAAAAACAAAAAGTAAAATGTGTGTACATTACTATAAAAAAATCGAACCTACGCCAACTCGCAAGTGGGGAGTAGATACTCACAACACTATAATATATATATATATATATATATATGTATGTATGTATGTATGTATGTATATGTATATGTATTTTTTAATTCTCTCTTATTTTTTGGGGGGTATTTTTTTAATAGTATTTTAGAAAAAATATGTTCTTATTATTATTTTCTAGTAGTATACATCTCAGATTTTTCTTTTTCCTAAAATTTGTTTAAATATAATCTTTACCAATTATTTTTTTCATTTCTTACTCAAATTTTGACCCAACCCAATAATCCTTACCGATGTTAATCTTATTATTTTTTAACTCCAAAATTTTTCTTAGTCTCAAAATTTTTTCACTAAAATTTTCCAGCACTCTATTTTTTTTTCCTTCTAGTTGTGCCCTTGAAAACACCCAGACCATCGCAGAAAGACCACAGTGGGCTTCAACCACCACGACCTACGATCACTAGATCTCCACATTTATGGCAGTCAGCACCAAGCCAAGTCGTTACCACCTTGTCCTCCCTAGCTCCACAAGTGACGCCACCCAAATCACTACTGACAAAATTATATTGTCATTAAAATAGAATTATTTATTGTATGTTTTATAGACTCAAGTATTTATCACCTTGGCTATCAAAAAAAAAAAACAAGTATTTATCACCTTTTTAATTGCCACTAAAAAATCACTAGTAATTTTTTTTTTTTTGTATTATATATATATATATATATATGTATAATACAAATTAGTGCTAAAATTTAGGAAACTAGAATTTCCTAAAAGTTAGGAAGCTAAAATTTCGTTTTAGGCATATATGTGTCTACAATAGACATTTTAATTATATTCTAATAAAATTATATATTTACAAAAATTATAAATTAAGTAATATAAAAAAAGATTTATGTTATAAAAGAAAACATTTATAAGACATAATTGGTTAGTTTTAAAATTTTCTTTTTTCTAAATCATAGACTTCTATGTAGTTTAGACTCCTTAAATGTCTTATATTATAAAGTTATACAAAATTTGGAACCTTTTTTACAAGTGGTCTTAAATTTTTACGGATTTTAAATTTTTAATTAACTTATAATATTATAGAGTTGTACAAAACTTGGAGTCTTCTTAAGGTGGAACTAAAGCGATCGTTTTATAATAGATTAACCTTTTATGGATTTTAGATTTTTAATTAATTTATAATATTATAGATTGAGTTGTACAAAATTTGGAGTTTTCTTACCAGTGAAAGAATAAAGCAATCATTTTTTTATTTTATAGTAGACTAGGCACTGGCTATATCGTAAAAGATGATTTATACGTCAAGACGTGAAAAAAGAAAATCAAACTCATGGTAAGATACACAAATTATATAGGACCTTGGTCCTAGAAGATGATGCAAATAATGGGGGCAATTGGACTAAATCAGATACTTATTCAAACTAAACAATACTTTGAAAAAATGAACTACTCACAAAGAAATTTTGATAAACCTATATCCTAAATAAAAATTAATTTCACTTCAACCAAATATAAGAAACACGAGCAATGCTAAATATTTCTAATCTAATATGTACAGATGTGATGAATTTAGAAATCATATTCCATCTTGACACATCACATCACCAATTCAATACAGATAAGAACGAGCACGTTTTTGATCCGCCCAACATTGTCCCAACCTTTTTTGTAGATGGAAATTGAACCCTTACATCCTCACAAGTGACCATGAGCTGAGTGGCCGACCCCCATAATATCCCCCATTGTGCAGGCGTAATCGTACCCTTCATCTTCACATTGAAAGAGACATATTTACTTGAACTCCAATCTCTTGCAATGGCGTTTATGACCCAATCATCAAACTTGGCCGGCAAGGCAACAAACTTGGCTTGCAGTGATGTCTTGTTCTTCGAACCCTGTTGAAAAGGTGGGATCGATGATATGAACAAAGGTTTCTCCATGTAGAAAACCAAGGCGTTGACGTCTTCATACGAGAACCTAATATACTTAGGGCTTGTGACGGAGAAACTAATGTTCCAGTCTGTAGTACTTGGAGATGTGGAAACATTGAAAGGAGTCACGGACATGGAGTTGATATAGAATTGAGGGTAACCTTCAGTAACCGCTAAGAGAACAAAAAAGACACAAAATCCCCCAAACGTAGTGACCATGGCCCCAACAGCCACAATCTTGATGCATATAATTTTCCAGGTTGGATGGGCGGCGGCGAGTGAACACTGGTAGCTAGATTTTTCCTTAGGGTTCCTGTCGAAGCTTTTGCATCAATATCCATCGGTAATTTGAGAAGACGACCAACTTCTTTAAGGACTTCGATTTTTTTTACGAAGGCCGAGTTCTCCTATATCACTCCACACACACACATTTATAATCAATAATAAGTATCCTGTTCAAAATAATAAATGAAATCAATTTAGCAATCCAATCAAAAATTAATTAAAATTAACATATAAGAAGATAATTTCTTTTTTTTTTTTTTTGATAAATCAAAAGTATTTTAGGCTAACTTACTCGAACCATATTAAATTATCTCTTTGTGAGAGTCAAACTCACATTTAATCTCTTAGTGTCAACAATCTGTGAAACGATACTTGAAATATTTAAATTTTATCATCAACATTTTTATCCCTAATAATAAGAGAGAATTCTTTTAAAAATCACAAATCAAATTAATTTGGGATCCTATAATTATCTTTTTATAAATACAATATCAATTTAATTTAATGATCATAATTAAAATTTAAAATATATTTAAAAATCAATTATTAGTTAATAGTGTTCTACAAGTAATTAGAGTGTTTTTCGATTAGTCTTAATTATAATTACAATAGATAATTAATTATTTTTACGAGTAAGAGTAGAAGTCTTTTACTTTGGGAGATTAGATATTCTTATTCATATAGGACTGTAATTTATGTTAATTATATATATATATATATATATATATATATATATAAAGAGCCCTGAGGTTCTTTTGATTTGATTAATATAATAGACCTTGATATTGGTTTTGTCTTATTTGCAACCTGACTTTAGTTCTTCTCTTGTAATTGAACGACGAGTAATTGCGAGCGACTGTAAATCAATTTTTCTTTTTTTTTGCTTCATTGTCTCTCTGTTCGTGATTTTATAATTGTTATCAAATTATTTTAAATCTTACAAATTAGAGTAATTTTAAATTTTATAATTTAATATAAAAAATAAAAAATAAAAAAAGTAAGTGAGAAATAACTATTAACATTAACATGAATTTAATAATAAGAAAATATATGAGTTAGATTTCATGAGCACATATAAATTAGGTTTTATAAAAAAATTTATATAATTCTTTCACATATTATTGTAAAGAAACTTTTATAAAATTATCATTTGCTAAATCATTTTAAATAATTACATCATAAATATATATATATATATATATAACTTTTTGGTGTGCAAGAATATTTCAGAACTTCCGTCTTGCCGTCCATGTTTTCAAGAGTTATTAACAAAAAAAATTGAAACTAACAACTTGAGATAGTAAACCGTTATTAACGAGAAGAATCAAACCCAACAACTTGGAATAGTAAATCTTTAAAAGTTCAACACTCTCTCAACTAACTCCTTGGAGTTAATTATGTCATATTTTCCTTACTAATAAATTATTGAATCAGATTATATTTTTTGACAGATTTATAAGATTTTAAACCAAATCCGTATTTGTCAACTATCAATAATATTAAGATATATATCAATTGAATATATATATATATATATATATATTAATAACAATCGTTTTTAAAATTACAAAACAATTTAATTTAAAAGTCCTAACAAAAATCAATTAAAATTAACATATAAAAGGGATATTTTTAAAAAACATTACAAATCAATTCAATTTGGAAGTCCTATAAGTATCTTTTTATAAAATCAATTCAATTAACACTTAAAATGAAATCAATAAATAAATAAACAAAAGATAGGATAACTACTAACATTAACATGGATTCAAAAATAAAAAAAATAAAGAAATACATGAGCCAAATTTCATGTTAAAAATTGCTTGTGGCAAATGGGCTCTTTGAGAGATCTTAGGCCAGTAAGTATACCTCTGTTACCCCACTTTTTTGAAACATGTATAGAATTTTTATCATTGGGCTCACCTTAATTTTGGATAAAATCAAATGAAACTCATATTTTTCTTCTTCCCTAAAAGAGGGCAATACTTCATGTCCTGTGCTTCAAAACTTTTCCCAGTGTGTTTGGATAGATTTTCCAAGCCTGACAAAAAAAAAAAAAAAAAAAACTAAAGCTACAAATATATGATCTAACACAATCTGATTAAAAATGAATATAAGGTTTCTAGGGCATTTCATAACTCGGTGGCCAAGTGTCATTTCATGCAGGGTGAGCTCTATCATAAAGTCAAAACAATTATCTTAGATCCCACTTAAAGAAATACCCTAAATTTTATGTATTATAATCAAGTTAGAAGTTTAAAGTTAATAAAAGTCTAACTTTATAAAAGCACTCAAATTTTATGTATTTATAATATAATTAAATTAAGAATTAAAAATCTAACTCTACAAAAAAAAGATCCCAAGACCGAATGAAAAAAAAACACTTAATTCTATTAATAAAATTTTATTCGTATTGTACTCTAATATTTTATTATTATCTATTTAGATAAAAAAAAATATATATATATATATATATGTAAAACTCTATTATTAGAGTTCCATTCAATATACACTTTTCTTGTAGGAAAATAATTAAATTTTATATTATAAAAATAATATATATATATAAGAAATAAAATAAAAAATTACAGTATTATTAAAAAACAAAGAGTCTCATTTAAAATTATTATTTTATTACTTTAAATTTCTAATTATATAGAGTCGATGCTGTTCTCATGTCATCTATCGTGTTGGTTTGAAGGCCTTGTAATTCTTTGTAAATAATACTAACGTTATGAAAAAGAAATCGAATGTCTTTGTTTCCTAATGCCGAAGTCCTTAAATGCAGTGTCAGCTTACTCGGACCATTGCCCAATTGTGCTAAATATTGAGCCTTCGAGAGCTGAGGTGGGTCAGTCTCACAGACACAGATTTTGATTTGAATCTATGCCGATTAGAGATAGACTTGTGCAGTGGTCATCAATTCTGCTTGGTCCACCAAGAGTCTGAGGCAAGGTGAAATGCAAGATTCGGGTAATTCCATCAAGCAATGCAGGTTATAATTAATGGATTGGAGTACGGAGAAATTAGGATCAGTTCAACACGCTTTTTTCTGAGAAAAGGAAATCCCTTTAACGTCTTTAGGAAGGTTGCATTAATGAAGAAGTCAAAACCATAACATTTTTAGGGACGCAAGGTAGTCATAGTTAAATTGACATAAGACATTTAGTGACAGTCATGTTCATCTCTAAAAGTGTCACACTACTTTAGTGACAGTCATATGTTCATTACTACTTTAGTGACGGGCACGGCCAGCTTAAGGGTAAGGTTAACAAAGTAATCGTTTTAGGTCCCATTTAAAAAGAAGCCTCAAATTTTAGGTATTTATAATATAATAAAATTAGAAATCTAAGATTAATAAAACTTTAATGGTATAAAAAGGTCTCAAAATCGCTTTAGGCCTCATCTAAAGAGAAAGATCTCAAATTTTTGGTATCTATAATATAATGAAATTGAAAGTCTAAGATTAATAAAAGTTTAACTCTACAAAAATGTCCTAAATTTTATATATTTATAGTATAATGAAACTAAAAGTTTAAGGTAAATAAAAATCTAACTCTATAAAAAAAAGTCCCATAAAGACTCCGTTAAAATAATTTTATTTTAGAATTTTATTCGTATTATAATCAATTTTTTTTATTGTTGTCTATTAAGATAAAAAAGAAAATTATGTAAAATATTTATTAGTAGAGTTTTATTCAATACATAAATCTCTCTTGTTGGAAAACAAATAAATTTTATATTACAAAAATTAAAATATAATATATATATATATATAAAAGAAACAAAGTAAAAATTTATATTAATATAAAAAAAGATTCATTAAGAATTGTTACTTTCTCGCTTTAGGCCCCTAATTATATTGAGCCGGCCCTGGTGACGGGTTTACTTAAATTCAATCCTAATTTTTTCAGGTTTGGAAAACTTGTTTTAAAATTTAGAATTGGCATGGGAACCATAACTCAAGCTCGAATCTAATTCAGACTGGGCCTGGGCATAGACTTTGGAAGCCCAAGCCCAACTTGAGCCTAAGACTGTGTATATGTTATTTTTTATGAGCCGTTCCATTATTTCTATATTAAATCTGAACCGTTAGTTTAATTTACATATATACTGTATTATTCAATCTTTCCCTTTCAAGTTGCAACCAAAACCCTAGCTGCTGCTACATTCAAAGGCTCAAGTTCCATCAGACCATCGCTTCCATCGTCGAAATGGTTGTAGCCATAATCCAATCGCCTTCTCAGTTGTGCCTCCCCCCCTGCATTTGACAGTTATGTCCTTTTTTATGTTTAGAATTTTTAATTCTTTTATCTATGGGTATTTTTAGTATTTTAGAAAATTTATTAATTACATTTTTTTTTTCTTTCCAAATCTCTCAATTTTTGGAAAAATTAGAGAAATGAGTTAAAACCTTCAAACTCTCTTTCTTATTCTTTTCTTTTCTCTTCATTAAAAATTTTCAAACAAGAGACATAGTTATCTCTTCACCTTTTTTTTTTTTTTTCTTTTCTCTCCAAGTCTCTCCATCCAAACAAATTATAAATGAGAAATATTTAACAAGAATATATGAAAATTCAACAAATAAATATTTTTTCTCAGCAACACAAAGGGAAGGTCATGTGTTCAGGTTTCACTCTTCAACAGGAAGATGAGATATGAGTATTTATTTTCATCCAACTATGAACTGGATCTGAGTTGGGTTATTTGTACCAAATCCATATTACAAAGACTCTTAGAGTGTGTTATGTCTTGTAAGTTGGTTGGGTTTGTTGTAATAAAGTTGAAATTGAGTTGATTATAATACATCAATTGTAAAACCCCATCGATTCTTTAAAAAAGAAAAAAAAAAAAAAAAAAAAGCTTAAAAGAAAATTCTAAGCATCAAACAAAGGTTAAAAAATCAAATTTTAAAAAAACATCAAAACCTATCAAATTCAATGGTTATATTTTATGAATTAAGATAGTTAATGTGTTAGGTTAAAATTTTGGGATGAGAAATATTGAAAGATAGTAAGGACTTAAAATGACAATTTTGTAATGAGCTAAGATTTTGGGTTGAAAAATAAAAAAATTAATGGGCTTGGACTAGACAAAAAATTTTGGGTGGGCTAGCCCACATATACTTCCGCCTCTGCTCGTCAAAACACTAAAATACGCTCAAATTAAGTATAGTTAAAAAAGAATAATATGCATAAAATATAGAAATATGGGTATATATCATTAAAAACAATGAAATCTTATTGTCTAAAGTGGGGCTTACATTTATTTACATTAAAGTGTGAAATTTCACTATCTTCTTAAATTTAGAATTGAATTAAATTTGGTTTAACTAAAATGATAAAATATCACTATTTTTTTTAAAGTATAATCAAATTGAAATTGACTGTAGTATTGAAATTTCATTGTTTTTTCTAAAAATGAAATTGGATCGAAACAAGTTTGATTCAAATAGTAAAATTCCACTATTTTATTGAAAAGTGAAATTGATTAAAACTAGTTTGCCTAAAAGAATAAAATTTCACTGTGTTATTTGAATGTTGAACTGAAATGAAAGTGGTTTGACTAAAGTACTTAAGTTTTATTATCTTTTATAAAGAATTGATTTTAAAATGGTTAGAGTAATGAAGTTTTTATGATTGTTATCTATAAAAAAAGCTTTTATTTTTTTTTTTAATTTTGTCTTTGTTTTATATAAGAAAGTTAAAGCTGCACCAAGAACATCCATCCTGAAATGTTTTTTTCCTCGTTCATATGATGAAATATATAAATGAGTAAGTTGTTGTAACTAACTTGGGGAAAAATGTATTTTATGTATCAAAACTTCAAACTGCTATAACTTTGTGTTTGTTTGTTCATTTTTCGTGAATTATATATGCATTTCATATATTTTTTCAAGATCCAGCCAACCAAATCGCCATTGGTGTTTACAAAGCCAGTTTTGCTAAAACAATGTCATTTTAAACCTTAGTTTGCTATTTTTAATAAAAAAAATAGTGAAATTTTGCTACATAATAAAACTTCACTGTTTTGGGTTGTTTTTTATTAGTAAAATTTAATATGCAATATAGCTATTGTTTGATAAATCTCGATTTGTAGTGCCCAAATATATAAATTTTATTGAAAGTTTTTTATACATTATGAGATATTGAATTTTGAGAGTTAAAAAATTTTCTTAAAGGGTGTGCGCAATTCAAGCGCTAATCTAAAGAGAATCACATAATATCCACTGAAGTGTAATTTTGTCCAAAAAACATTAAAGGACTTTTGGAATTAAAATGTTTTGATGAATTATTGTCCGAAGTTCCTTTTTTCTCTAAAACAACCATATCTAAACCTTTTCAATCTCAATACGTCCCACAAAATTAATATTTTCTAATAATCCGAAGTACCGAGCTTGGAAGTTCTGAGCAGTTCCTTGTTGTACGGATTCTTTGATACGATATGCCACATATTAACTAACTTGATGAATGAGAGGGGTTGTGCTCGCTGTGGAAAAATGAGGTGCTCCTGTACACCAACTTTTTAAAAGTTCTTTGTCGATCTTTCTGCAAGAGGTAGATAGAGATGGCATCCATTTAGATTAAGGATATTACTGAAGAAGAGGCTATCAAGAAATCTAAAGAGCCAAAGATAAAGGTTGGCAAAAATAGTGAAAAAGATGGCAAGAGTAAAGACAAATAGAAGCTTAATACTATATAGAATGTTGTAGCCATAACTGAAGAAGAACATATGAGTTAATTTTCATGAGCACATATAAATTAGGTTTTATAAAAAAATTTATATAATTCTTTCACATATTATTGTAAAGAAACTTTTTATAAAATTGTAAGTGTTAATTAGTGAAAGATCCTTCCATATGATGAAAAATTAATACCGAGTTTAAGAGGAAACATTTTATTCCAAGTAGTTCATTAACTTTATATTTATTTGAAAGAAGGACAAAATTGCTGAGGTGTATTTTTTTAATGACAATTTTGCCACTAAAGCCCATGGTTTATACATGATTTACCGTTTTATTTTACGGCATCTTTGTCGAATAAAAAACCCCTAAAATCAAATCTACTTTTTTGCCTCTCTCTTTCTCTCTCTCTATCCCAAATCCAGATATGAAAAAGCAATAGCCATTGGTCGGCAGTCAATGATGATCGAAGCATAATCGCTGACCTTCCTCCCCTTTCATGCCGTTTGATGTCTACCTTGGTCGAAATCAATCAATGCTCGGAATCTGCGATAATGGCGCTGGTGGATTGTAGTATTCTTCAATTGCTCAAGTCCACTGAATTCAAGGATATGAGTGGTTTTCACATGGGTGTTGCAAAAAGCAATGCTTTGGCTTTTGATTGTAAAATGTGGTATGGGATTTTTGGAACAGCGGTTGATGTTGGTAAAGTATTATTTTTAAATTTATGTTGTCTTGTGGTTGTCTTTATTTGAATGAATGTGGTGGTGGTCGTTTCTCTTTTTGGATGGGAATAGAGAAGTTTTCAATCAGTTTGTTTCGGTCTTTTGAGTATATGTTTGCCTGGGCCTAGAAATTTTCTCAGTTTTTATGAAAGTGTAAAATTTTATAATTTTCATAATTAGTGAGTTTTTTAATCTGCGTTAAACTGTACAATTTTACAGTTTTCATAATCAGTGAACTTTTTTTTTAAACTGTACAATTTTACATTTTTTGCGGGGACAAGACTATACTTTTTTTGGACCCAATTTTTTTTCTTCAAAATGTCATATTAAATATTGATCTTCTTTGATAAATTTTGATTTTTAGAGTCTAAATATATAAATTTTATTGAAAATAGATTTACATATTGTGACTATTTGAATTTTGAAATCTTAAAAAAAATTCTTGGTAGTTAGGTGCTTTTTAGTGAATCAATTAGATTGATTTGACAAAAAAATACAGAAAGGATATTTTAGTAACAAAATAGTTGAAGGATTTGTGGGGTTAATATATTTAAGTGTGGATCTTGTGATAATTTTTATCTTTTTCATGGACTTGTGATCAAATGACCCAAATTATAATTGCTACATCGTTTTAAATAATTATGTCATAATTTTTTTTTTCATATGCAGGATATCCTGGGTTAATTTACGTGCACCAAACTAAGTCCTTGCAGCCCGAACAAGCCTTTCGAAACAAAGCTTTCGTCCTACGATCTGTGGCCCTAAGAGTGGTAAGCTTCTAAACTCCCGGTCCAACACTGTCTTAACTAATCCCATGGGGTTAATTATGTCATATTTTTCTTAATAATAAATTAATTATTGAGAAATTAGCATAACATTATGGATGAAGGTAAAATCGATGATTAAACATATAGATACATGAAGACATCATAATTATTTTTAGACCTTTACATCTAAACACCAAACTATTGTAATCTGACCCAATTCCATTACAATTTATTTGAATAATTCAACCTGTATAGCACAAGCAATAGAAGCTTTGTCATAAAAGATGATAAAAATTTATAGGACTGCAAATGGATTGGATTAGAAGTGATACATATCTTATTTATTTCCAAGATGATTCCAATTAATAGTGTTACAAGGGGATCGAATTAGGGGTGATTCGAATTCTATTTATTAAGAAAAATTATCGAATCAGATCATATTTTTGGACAGATCTACAAAACCAAATCTGTATTTGTTATAACTATCAATAATATTAAGATATATTATGTAAATAAAATATTATATTTTAATATATATTGTGTATATTAAATATTATGTTATAATTATATAAACTTAAGTTAAGAAAACCTTATATAATTTTAATATTTAACATATTATAAAATTTTAAAATATACATTTTAATATAATATATATATGTTATATTTAATCGGATTGGATTTGTTTAATTCATATCTGATCCATTTAACTAAAAAAATTATCATAATTGAATGATCAAATTTTTTGTACCATATTTGGATAAATGAATTAGATTCGGATCAAGATCTGATCCATTAATAACCCTAAAATTAATAACCACAAAAGAAAATAATGGGAGCAAAGGGACTAAAAAAATTGATGCATAACTTCAAGTCTCCTACAATTATAAATGACTGATTAGAAACAATATCCCCTTTATTTAACTCCGCCAACAAGTTTTTAACACTAAGAAACAAGAAAATTTGTATTATGAGATTTTCACAATAAACTGTGCTTTAAAAAATAAAAAGAAAGAGGAATGAGCACTCCAATTAATATAGCAAACTTCTACCAAATATTAGAAGCTAAAATAATCAGTTGAAACTCTGAAAGTGCTTCTCATGAGTCCTCATATGAGAATGAGCACTCCAATTGTAACCCTTCATCCTCACAAAATTCATGAATTTAAAGGGCATGGCTTGCAATGCGAGTGACCCGTTTTCAACCCGCGTGTGAGCTAAATGTGAAACTGAAAAATGGAAATAAGTACCAGCTCGTGTGTGAGCCGTTTCCAACCCGTTAATGAAGCAAGTCGTTTTACTCAACCCAATTATAATCCGTTTAATAAAACAGGTCATCTGAATCTATATATTTTTTGGTGGGCTTATCGATCTGGATAACATTTGTCAGGCCTAGCTTGCATTGACAATCCATGGCAACAAGTTCAAGCAAAAGCCTTTCCCAACTCCATATATGTGATCTAACACAAGCCTTGCATTATGTCTGGCGTGTTAATTTGACGAGCTTTTATATTTCTTTGTAAATAATACTAACATTGAGAAGGAAAAAAGTGTAATAAGAGATTTTCAAAATAAACTATGCCCTAAAAAAATAGAAAGAAAAAGGAACTACTCACCAAGAAATTCTGCCCAAGCCAATGCATGTTAAATTTTTTTTATTTTTTCAACGCAAGAAAGATAATTTTATTATAACAAAAAAAAAAAAAACATCAAGAGGATAAAAAGTCAGGATGTAAACAAGGACCCAACCAAAATGGGGTTCCTCAGACCAAACCTCAACATCATCAAAAGAACAATCTCGCATTGCCAATTCATGAACTACATCATTGCCGAAACGATAAATAAATCCATATTGCTAGACACTCACTTCTCTATGAGTAAAACAAATATCAACAATAACCACCCCCAATTCTGAGTAATCTTCCTTCTGCCCTTGAAGCACCAAAGATAAATATTGATTATTCATATCAACCTCAATACCAAAAATACCAGCATCTCTAAAAAAATGGAGCCCCTCTAACACAACATAAACCTCCATAAGCAAAGGGTTAGCAACATGTGATTTCCATTTTTCCATAGCATCAATAAAATCACCTGTTTCATTTCAAATAAGGTTTTTAACAAGTTTCCTAATTCCTTTTTGCTTGAAGGGCTCATTGAGGCCTCTTACGTTCCATGAAGCTATATTAATCATGAGAATAGGAGAGGGTTGACTCCGTCAATTCTAGAGTCATTTGGGTTCTTATTGTTTCCTTATTCCTACTCTTGCTTCCTAAGCTCCCAATGGGAGGATTCTTTGTGAAGGGAATGGAATTGATGTCCTAAATGTCTGAGATGGCATTGAGGATGGCAAAGATGTTGGGTGAATCAATTTGCTTGAGATTTGATATAGGGGTGGGGGCTCTATTTGGGCTTATGTAGGGGGGTTGGACTTTTTGGAGGTTGGAATTTTGGAGGTTCACGAGGGGGAAGAATATTTGAACTAGAAGGAATACCTGTTTCCTTTCTGTTGATAGCAGGGGGAGCTTCATGATGTTTGTGCTCTGTGTGAGGTTTGGAAGGACCTGCTTTAGTATTAGTATCCTTGCTTCCATTCTTCTTTTGGAAGGGCCTGCTTTAGTATTAGTATCCTTGCTTCCATTCTTCTTGATCCATTTCTGCTTCTCTTTGGCACCCTGAGTGCAGTTGGATGGGATATGTCCATAGACTTTACATTTTGAGCAGTGTACAGGTATCCATTCATATTCAATTTGTTGGAGATGCACAAAGCCATCAATATCTTGAATCTTAACTGATGAAGGAAATGCAGATTCTAAACTGACCTCCACACAGACTCTAGCTTAGGAGAGTCTCCCATAGTTAGCTGTCATCAAGCAAGGTCAATGGAAATGGCTCCCTTGCTCTACTATGACCATAACAAATCTTAGAAATGCCACCCCTACCAACTTTCTCCCAAACCCTTCTTCACCGGAGAAAGTGAGATGGGAAGCCTCCCCTTCTGGGATCTTCACCAGTTCCCATTTTGGAGTTTAGGCACTTTTACATTTTTATAGTGAAGAACATTTAGTTATTTTGTTTTTTTGAACTCGAGTCTATTTTGATGAGCTGTCATATTTATATTTTTTTTAAATTGACACAAATATCTCTATATGATTTATCATTTTACTTAAGTTCCTAAGGTAGCTTATTACAACAGCAGTTTAGGCTAGCTTATTCAACAAAAGTGAGTTTCATTCATTAGCCAATGAATGAAAGAAACATGTTTCTAGAGTAAGATTTATCAGATGCCTATGATAACCCAAACATAAGTGACAGTGTGCTTTCCTGGTGAACAATTTTTATTCAGTTGCTACATGCATTTGCCATCAGTAGGTGTGGGAGTTTTGCATTCTCAATACTTGTAAAGAGTGCTCATGAGTTCCATAGGTGTTAAAAGACTCCAAGTATAATGATTGGTAATGAGGTAAGAATGTGCGAATGAGTTTTGTTGTCTAGATTTTGTGTTTAGGCACATTGTCTAATTTTTATAAAAGTGTAAAAATTTTATAGTTTTAAAATCTATATAATTTTATAGTTTCACAATTAGTGATTTTTTAATCATCGTACTTTAATTACTATTTTTTGGACAAAATTTCTACTACTTTGATAATGTTTCTTGACCATCCAACATGTGCCTCAACAACTCAATAAAACTAATTAAAAACTAATATATATTTTATGAGTTATTGAATTTTAAAATTTTAGATTATTTTTTCTTTAAAATTTCATATTTAATATAGATCTTATTTGACAAATTTCGATTTTTAGAACCCAAATATATAAATTTTATTGAAAACTAATATATATTTTATGAGTTATTGAATTTTAAAATTTTAAAAAACTTTTTAAATATATGGCACCATTCACGTGCCTATATATGTACTTAGATGTATGTAAGGTTATTTTAGTCATAAAGTAGTTGAAAAATCTTGTGGTTTAATTTGTTTCGACTTGAAGTCTATGATAATTATGATATAAATAAGGTTATTAGTACTATTCACAAATGTTTCAAATATTAATTACTAGCTAGCTAGGATTCTATTAAACAAAATTATAAAAATAATCTAAAATATATGATTTGGTTTCAATATATATTATTAGGACTACTCAAAAATATTTCAAATGTTACTAGGATTCTATAAAACATAATAAAGAAAATTTCTAAAATATATGATTTGGTTTAATTCACATTGTTGAAAATTTCAGGCCAGTAATGCCTTCAATGCTAAGAAAGCATGGAACAGAATATTGGCTGCCGGGTTTTAAAACGTTGACTTGAGAAATGGGTCAATTGTTTGTAAACAAATCTATTAATTAAAGAAATTTTGACAATTTTATGAGGTAATTATCTCAAAAATAAAGTAAGAGTTGACGAATCACATATTTTTAATGTCTCGATTATATTTAAAAATGGGGCAAAGTCTGTCATATTATTTAATTTAGTAACATCTCAATTAATTATTATAAGCTATATATTTCTTTTGTTTAGAAAAGTCTTTCTATACATTTCTGTAACATAAATATATATATATATATATATGATATACCACAAAGCAACCAGCCAATCTCCGTGAGACACGTGTAGGTTCAGACCTACCAAAACCCGATCCTCCCTAGGAATGGCAACGGGGCGGGGTGACCCTTCCCCGACCCCGACCCCGTTTATATTTTCTTCCCCCGACCCCGCCCCGCCCCGCCCCGTTTAAAGCTACCCCGACCCCGCCCCGAACCCCGTTATATATTTTTTTAAGTTAAAATTTTTATTTTAATAAATAAATAAATTTATTTTTTCAAAAAAAATAATATAAAAAAATATATTTATATAAGTGTAATATAAAAAATCTTAAAATTAATTTTATATAAGATTATTTATTTATAAATATAATATATATAAAAAAAATTAAAAAACTTAATATATAAACTGGGCGGGGCGGGGCGGGGTGACCATTCCCCGAACCCGACGGGGTTTTAAAAGCCCTGCCCCGACCCCGCCCTGACCTCGTTTATGAGCACCCCATACCCGTCCCATTAGGGGCGGGGCGGGGCTTTTTGCCATCCCTAATCCTCCCGAGCTTGCTCAGCAAGGAAGCCTTCAGAACTCATTTATCCGGAGCAGGCTAATTATTTAGAACAGTCTTGCGCATCAATCCTCCAGAATTTACAGACTTGAGCACAGAGCCTTCAGATCATTCCTTATGGTTCAGAGCTCATCACAGCCTTAAGCATCCTACCGATCAGAAGATAAGGAAACAATCTTCGACAAGGAAACTGCCGCTTCCGGATATCTCTCAAACGCAGTACCCCACTTGGTAACTGTCATTCTCCGATGATCAGATCCCTATATTCTCGACTCCAAATCCTAATCAACTTAGGATTACCATTGCCTATAAATTAAACCCTAAGGTACGCTTCACACTCATGCTCATTATTTGGCTTACATTACAGTCTTTTCAATTCAGTTTGTTGACTTAAGCATCGGAGCGGCTACCGCCGGAGCCAATCCGGTGGCCCTCTAATTCATTTTCTTTTAGTATCCTTCAGGCAGCGGAGCTCGGGGCCCTCCCGACCTTGTTCAAGTCGAAAAGTGCAGCATCAGTTTGGCGCCGTCTGTGGGAACGACAATCTCCAAGTGCTCTTTCTACAATCTTATTCTCCTTCTTACCAGGAGAACCATGGCCCCTAATCTCCGACCACGGAAGAACATTCAAAATCCTCAAAATCCTCAACGGCGGCCCCTCGCCGGACGAGGAAGAGGGCAGACAGATAATCCCATGCGGCAAGAGCTTGAGTCAGTCAAGCGACACAACCAGTTAATGCAAGAACAACTTCTAGCCATGTCTAGGACTCTAGCAACACTTACACGAAATCAAGGGACGGATCCTCCCAATCCGCCAATCAACGTTACTGCACAGGGAACGCAACCCCCTGTCGTCCCCTTGGATGAAAGTCACCGTGAAGAGGATCCCAACCATCGGCCTGGGCACGTCCCAAGTGATACTCACATTGGCAGAGACCCTCAGCCATCAGCAGCTGCAGGCTGGGGGGTGCCAGCTTTTGCTCCCGATATCCACTACCGAAGCACCACCAGGGCTCCAACCCCACGGGCTTCAGGAGCAAACCCAGTATCGTCGGAGCCCCAACCTCATGCGGGCCCAGTTTTCCCAACTCAAGAAGGCCAGAATCCCCCTCCCTGCACCGGACAAACTCATCCCATTCATATGGGAGCTGAGGCAGTGAGGCAAAATTCTCAGTAAGTCCCGCCTCGGGGCCCCTACAGGGCTGAAGAAGTGGCGGAGTCCATGGATCGAACTGTTATTATGAGAGGTGCCCAGAACCCTCTAGAGCAGGACGAATTGGCCAGGCTTCTCGGAAGACTCGCCACCCCATTCACTCCCGCCATCATGTCTGAAGAAAGACCAAGGAAGTTTGTTGTGCCGAATTTCACCCTCTACGATGGAACTGGAAACCCAGGAGACCATCTGTCGCATTACCAGCACACAATGGCCCTTCATGGGGCCTCTAACGCCTTTATGTGCCGAACTTTCATTACCAGCCTGAAAGGCACTGCCCTAAAATGGTTCCACCACCTCCCATCGAATTCGGTTGCCAGCTTTTATGAGCTCGGTAGGAGGTTCCTAACAGGTTCATGACAAGTAGGAGGCTCAGAAAGGGACCAGAGTTCTTGCTAAATGTTAAACAGGCTAGAGAAGAGTCCCTCAGAGCTTATATCGCGCGCTTCAATGCCGAGCTAACCGAGGTTGCAGACTGCAACCCAAGTTTCTTAGTGGCCGCGCTTACCTCTGGCCTTGCTCTGGGAGGTTTCAGAGATTCCCTAACAAAAAGCCCTCCCACTAACATGGTTGCATTAATGGATCGCTCCAGGAAATATATCAATTTAGAGGAAGCGAACGGCACATCCTAAAAAGGCAAGGAGCAAAACCAGAAGGAAAATCCCAAAAGGGATGACCAGAGGAGGGACGATCGGAAGAGGGACCCTAAAAAAAAGAGGGTCAGAAGCCCAGAAAGGAGAGCAGCACCCAAGGTTGTTTATAATTCTGGTCCAAGGGAATTCACCAATTTTACTCCTCTGAATACTACATTGGCCCAGATACTTCGGCAAATCCGAAATCGTGAGAACCTAAGATGGCCAGAGCCGATAAAGGGAGATCCTAGTCTACGGGATCAAAATAAATACTGCAACTTCCACAAGGATCATGGGCATACAACAAATGCGTGTAGGACCCTTAGTTATGAGATTAAACATCTCATAAAAAGGGGGCGTCTTCGAGAGTTTGTTAAGCAGGACGGGAGACAGAATCCCAACGAAGACAAACCTCAGCAAAGGACAGACCAAAGGCCCGAACAGAGACAGGAGCCAAGGGAAGGACGGAATGAGCCTCAGAGGCAGAACAATCATGTCATTTACGTCTTCCATACAGATAGCTCGGCTATAGGAACATCTAACAGAGCAAGACAAAGATATGCTCGGGAGGCTAGGAACGTCTTGCAGATCACCAACATCGAGAAAAAATCCAGGCCAGTACCGGAGATCCAGTTCACAGAGCAGGATTTAGCTGGAGTACACTGTCCTCACAGTGATGCTCTGGTCATCACTCTTAAGATTGCCAACTTTGAGATTAGAAGAATCTTGGTAGATACTGGCAGTTCTACTAACATTTTGTTCCATGAGCCATTCAAGCAGATGAGAATCAACTTCAATGATGTCAAGCCTACAACTACAATAATGGCCGGGTTTGATGGTAATTTGAGCACCCCACTCGGTAGGATCGATCTGCCTACTACTATAGGGCAAGGCGAAGGACAGAAGACCACAATGTCAGAATACATGGTCTTGAATGGAAAGTCCCTTTACAATGTCATAATGAGGAGACCGTGGCTACACCAGATAGGGGCTGTCACCTCAACTTTCCACCAATGCTTAAAGTACGTCCACAATCAGACTGTCTATTCTGTCAGAGGTTGCCAACCGACCTCTCGGGAATGTCATGCTCTTACGCTCAAGGAGAAGGTCACTAAATAGCAATTATAGTATGCTCGGGAGCATGGGGATCCAGTTCCTTCCCATGATCCCGAGGAGGAAGGTTGCCCTTCCAAAATTGAGGAGCCACTAAACCCAAGAGGACGGGACAGCAGGGCCAAATCGATTGGGGAACCCATTAAAGTGCTAGTCAGCTCTGAATCTAAGGGGAGCTATTTGCAAGTTGGCCCAGACCTGACACTTACCGAGCGAGAGGAGATGATAAGATTCCTAAAAGACAACCGCTCCGTATTTGCATAGGAGACCAAAGACATGAAGGGTATAGATCTGAACCTCATAACTCACAAACTGATGGTAGATCCAGACCATCCACCAGTAAGGCAAAAAAGAAGGCCGCTTACTCCAAAGCGGCATCAGATCATAAATGAGGAGGTCCAGAGGCTACTTGATGCCAGGATGATACGTGAGGTATTCTACCCAGATTGGTTGGCCAATACCGTTCTGGTCAAAAGGAAAAATGGCAAGTGGAGGGTCTGCATTGATTACACAGACCTCAACAAAGTGTGCCCCAAAGATAGCTTTCCACTACCTAGGATAGACCAGCTGGTTGATGCCACCGCCGGGCATGAGCTTATGAGTTTCATGGATGCCTATTCGGGATATAACTAGATCCAGATGTACCCTCCAAACCAGGAGAAGACAGCATTCATAACTGAACGGGGTTTATATTGCTACAGAGTAATGCCGTTCGGCTTAAAGAATGCTGGGGCCACATATTAGCGTCTGGTCAATAAGATGTTTAGCCAACTGATTGGGAGTACCATAGAAGTCTACATTGATGACATACTGGTCAAAAGCTTATAGAAAGGTAGCCACCTCCAGCACTTAGCTCAGACTTTCGACATCCTGAAACAGCATAAGATGAAGCTCAACCCCTCAAAGTGTACCTTCGGGGTGACAAAGGAAAAATTCTTGGGATATATTGTCTCTCAGAGGGGTATCGAGGTGGACCCCACTCAGATCAGGGCTTTGATCGAGTTAAAATCACCATGAACAAAGAAAGACATCCAGGCTCTGAACGGCAGGGTTGTAGCTCTGACCAGGTTCATCTCTAAATCCACCAATCGCTGCCTACCATTCTTCAAAGCTTTGAAAGGCAATCGGACTCTACAGTGGACTGAAGAATGCGAAAAAGCCTTTCACGAGCTAAAGGAATACCTTGCCTCTCTAGAGCTCTTGTCCAAACCAGTCTAGGGGGAGAAGCTACTCCTCTATCTTTCAGTTTCAGAGAATACGGTCAACTCTATACTGGTCAGACAGGATAGGGGAGTCCAGAAGACCATATTCTGTGTCAGCAGGGCATTGCTTGACACAGAAAAGAGATACCCAGAGGTAGAAAAGTTGGCCTACGTTTTAGTAATATCAGCTCGGAAACTCCGGCCATATTTCCAAGCCCATCCAATTGAAATCCCAACTGCCTATCCCTTAAAATCAATATTGAGGAAGCCTGAGGTCTCAGGGAGGTTGGTGAAGTGGTCTGTGGAGTTAGGAGAATTTGACATATCATATGTGCCACGGAACTCCATTAAAGGGCAAGCCTTGGCAGATTTTGTTGCTGAGTTCACCTCGGCACTCCTAGATAAAACACAGCTTCATGAAGATTCTGGGACATGGCGGCTCTATACGGATGGATCATCCACCGATCGTGGTGTGGGTGTTGGCTTAGTATTACAGTTCCCTGATGAACTCCTGTCAGAGAAGGCGGTTAGCCTGGGTTTCAGAGCCTCCAACAATGAAGCAAAATATGAAACCATAATCCTAGGCATGAGGCTAGCCCTAGAATGTGAGGTTCGGAACCTTGAGGTCTTCTCGGATTGCCAATTGGTGGTAAGCCAAGTCCAAGGAGAATTTTCCATTAAAGACGACAGGATGCTTCAGTACGCTGAGTTAGTAAACTTGTTAAAGCAATCCTTCCGAACGTTCTTCATTCAAAAAATAGGGAGCCAGAACTGCAGAGCAGATGCTCTGGCAAACATGGCCTCCCGCCTCAGGCCAGAAGGAGATTCCGCAGTAAGAATCTCCCATCAGCCAAGACCCAGCATAGAGGAAGTCCGAGTTAACTAAACTGATGAACAGCCCCCAGAACTGGATGACCCCAATCTTCCAGTACCTGGAATCAGGGCTCCTCTCGGAAGATAAGAACAAAGCAAGAAGAATCCAAATCAGAGCAACTCGATACATAGTCCTGAACAACAAGCTTTACAGAAGGTCTTACTCACAGTCTTTGTTGAAATGCTTAGCCCCGGAAGAATCCCAGTACGTCCTAGCAAAAATTCATGAAGGGATTTGTGGGAACCATAATGGGGGCGGAACAATAGCTTACCGAGCCCTAACACAGGGCTATTACTGGCCTAGTATGCTAAAGCAGGCTAGGGAATACGTCCAGAGGTGTGACAAATGCCAAAGGTTCGCTCCCTATCAACACCAGCCTCACCATGAGCTCATCCTAATTGCTAGTCCTTGGCCCTTTGCCTAGTGGGGGATGGACATTGTGGGCCCATTACCTAAGGCCACACCAAACAGGAAATATCTATTGGTAGCTATTGACTACTTCTCTAAATGGGCTGAAGCTGAACCTCTAACACATATCACTGAAAAGGAAGTTGAAAATTTCACGTGAAAAAACATTGTCTGCAGGTTCGGTATACCACGTGTGATCATATCTGATAATGGAACACAGTTCACCAGCAAAGTCTTTAAGAAATTCTGTGAAAATCTTCACATCAGGCACCATTTTGCCTCCCTAGGCCATCCACAAGCAAATGGGCAAACAGAGGTCACCAACCGAACAATCCTTAATGCATTAAAGAAAAGGTTGGAGCAAGCTAAAGGAAGATGGGTGGAAGGGCTTCCTGGTGTTCTCTGGGCCTACAGAACAACCAGAAGGATACCCACCTCTGAAACGCCTTTCTCACTTGCCTATGGTACAGAGGCTGTAATCCTTGTAGAGATCGGTATGCCAACCTTAAGGACTGAAACCTTCCATCAAGAGTCCAACGATCAGCAGCTTGCAGAAAATTTGGACTTGCTTGAAGAAAAGAGGGATCAAGCTAGGATCAGGATGGAAGCCTATCAACATAGAATGGCCAACAATTCCAAAGTGGGGCTGAAGCCCGTCAGCTTTCAAGTAGGAGACCTTGTCTTGAGAAGGGTTTTTCCGAACACCAAGGATCCCACCATTGGAAAGTTATCTCCCAACTGGGAAGGACCCTGCCGAGTGACAAAGGTTGTTAAACCTACCACCTACTGGCTAGATGACATGGCTGCGAAACCTATTCCTAGACCTTGGAATGTAGAACACTTATGGAAGTATTATCAATAAAGGTTTTCTTTTAAAAATACCTCAACAAAATATTCATCTCTAAATGCACAGACCTTCAGAGTCTAGTCCATCTCTAATGTACAAACCTCTAAAAGTCTGGTCCATCAAATGTACAGACCTCACGGTCTGGTCCATCAAATGTACAGACCTCATGGTCTGGTTCAAAACAAAGATTCTGACTTGCTCTAATTATTTTCCAGATATTTTCGATCCAACTATTTGCACAAGTTTCTTGGCTCGACAAGCATATTTACTACTACATTCTCTCAAATTATTACAAGTTACTCTACTCAAAAGACTACTCTACAGAGCTGATCTGAATAGTACAAGAGTGACACAGACTTTATCAAAGGCAAACTCATTCACAACTGTGCAGCAGTAACTTAATACATTGCCAAAGACAATTCAGTTCACAGAAATTGCAAAGTATGTCAGTTCGGAAAAGACACAGGAGTTATGCAAATTGGAACTATTGGTAGAAACAGTCGGCAACAGTACTTAGAAAAATGTTCTAGCTCGGGAATAACACAGTTTATTGAAAAGATAGAATTAAAGGAAAGAAACTCAGTTTTATTGATAATCCATAAGAAAGTCACATCAGAACAAGTAAATCAACAGAGCGACGAAATACAACTCTAAAGACTACAATAATTTTGGACAAGCCATATTCCAGTTTTATGCCATCATGGATTTTTTCCTTTAACTCCTCTAAAAATCTAAGGCCAGGATCCAGGGTCCCAAGATGCCATTACCGTCGCCACCGGCTCTCATTTGAAAGAAAGGAACCCTGAACCCCAATCTACATCAAGGAGTACCCAGGCCATTTCATCATCACTGTCACTAGTAACAATACCAGCGAAGGATGAGGGCACTGGGTCTCACGAGACCTTCATTCTCCGCCTTCATTCTCCTCAAATTCAGCACGGCATCCAGCCCAGCCCGTGCAAGGGTCTCTACCAAGGGAAGAAAGGAGGGAGGCATCTCCTCATCATCTTTATCGTCAACGCTCCAAGCCTCGGTTGAATCAAGGATGGCCCATCTCCATGAGGGAAAATCCCAATCGGATGCTAAGGTGGACAAAGAGATCTTCTTCTCCTTTAGTCCTTCCTTAGAAATTGAAGCAAAGGGTTGGGTGACTTTCGGCCATAGTTTAAGCATACCCAATTCGGACAAAGGATTGTCAATCATCTTTGAGCAACAACAGCTTCTAAAAGACATTCAACTCCTCCCAGTAGGGAAACAATTTGAAGGCAAGAAACAGAAAGATTGGGTGCAAAAGCAGGCCCCTATGTCGTATATATATAGACCTTTGAAGTTGAAAAGCCATCCATCCAGACCATCGCAACAGTTAAGGGAAGGGTTGGCCTTGAAAACCCAAACGACGACTGCGTAATAAATGACGCATTAAAATCGTCGTCTTGAAAAATTAAAAGACAGGGTGCATAATTTCTTTAGAACGTACGGCCTTGGTTGAACGCTAAAGGACTTCTAAGATGATGAAATTGGAAAAGTTAATCTTCAATCATTGTTTTATTAACAAGCTATACAGCTCGGAAGACAACTGTCAACAGTTTATAATCTGGTTTGAAGCTAACTTGCTAATCCTAATCAGTTGAGTCAAAGCACTGATGGCCCTTAACGTTCTTATGAAGGTTTGAAGGGCTGGGGCCCAAATTCATTTTGCAAAAGTATCAAAGAACTGGGAATGTATTAAATCTACTTGGCATCCACAACAAAGATTGACAAGTGTAGCGGCTCGGAAAGTCAAAGATACTCAAAAGGAGTTAATTATATTAAGACTAAAATATGTTCAGTACATCAGGATTCGAAAAAGTAAGTAAAGATACAAAAGCTCAAGGTGCGGGATCAGCTGATGCAGGCTCATCAACTGGGGAAGGCTCGGCAGGGGGGACGTCAACCACTCCGCTCGGAACAACATCTTCGGGAGAAGCAACCGTAGGAGGCACAATCGAGGAAATATCAAAATTGGGAAATTTGGCAAGGAATTTGGATCAGAAGTTGTTAAAGCCGAACAAAATCAGGTTGTTGGCCATTTCTTTAAACTCCGCCCTCATTTCCGTCTCATTCTCAACTTTGGCCTGCTCGATCGCATGCTCTAGCTTTTGGTTGTAGAGATACCACATGCCGTCCATCTCCTGCCGAAGTCTCTCTACCTCCTGGACATGAAGATCCCTCTCAGACTCCATAACTGCTAGAGAGTTGGATGCTTCTTTCCACTTCTCCTCCGAAGTATGAGCAGCAGACTGGGCTGATCCCAGTTGGAACCTAACTTCATCCAGCTTAGCTTGAAGCTTGTCAACTTCCTCTGAAGTTGGAGAGACCTCCGTTAGAGCTGAGAGGATGTGCAAGGACTGTAATGCACAAAACAGACAAATCAGTATCATGTCAAAAGCATCTAGAAAGAAGAAACCAGAGAACTTGCTTTAACTTGAAGAGAAGCCAGATCAACTAGAAGCTTCTCTAACTTCTGCGGCTTGAGCTTCAAGGCATCTTTGGCCCAGAATTCCTTGAGAATCTTCTTGGCTTCCTGATTGACAACATCAATAGAGGCCTGAAGGGTTGTTGCCCCTGAGTTACCCTTGTCTGCTTTACCGGTAGGGGCTGGGGAGGCCGTGGAAATGGGGGTAAGGGCCTCCCTCTCCCCTTCGGTGGGTTCAGGGGAGTTCAAAATCAACCTCCTCCTTTTTGTTTGAAGAGAGGGATCTACCGGGGAAGGGGTCTCCCCCGCTGTTAAAGATGGCTCAGCCTCCCACCTTGCCATCACACCCCTCGTCAGCCCTTCCAAACGATTTCTAGCAGCCATCAAGTTTTCGGGAGTAACGATGATGGAGTGATCTCGGTTGCTAGTTCGTAAGAGCTGATAATACCGGTCTTGAAGCTCGGTAGTAAAAATGGGCCTCTTCCAGGCACTTCTATCTGTATAACAGATACAAGTTAATCAGTTCGATAGTTAGAGCACGGAACAGAATCAAAGCAGTTATAATAAAAATTGGGTCTCACCCCTTCGCCCCGTAGTACGAGGGAATGTTGAAAAGTGATCTTGGAAGTCTTCACTCTCCCATCCTCCTTTAATGAAGAAGTACCACTTCTTCTAAGTTTTATTGGAAGATGGCACAGAGGAGAGAGGTCTGAACCCCTTGTCAAAGGACATATAAAAGAGGCCTTCCGACCTCATGGATCAACTCAAGAGGCACGTCAACATCGTTCAGATGCCCTAGCACTATGAAGCTTAACAAATGCCTCCAACTATTGAGGTTAAGGTCTGCAGGGCAAAGGTTGAAGCAACAGAAGAACTGTTTTACAAGATCGAGAAGGGGGAGTGTTAGCCCCATCTTGAACCAAGCCACATAAATGCAAATTTCTCCTTCCCTAACATCCCGGGGACGGTCTAGGGAGTTTGGAACCCTAAAGGTGACATTGGAGGGGAGGTCATACTTCTCCCACAACTCCTCTAACATCTCCTCGGTGATCGCACTCTCACCTTCCTTTCTAGAAACGGGTCGACCAGAGGTCTCTCCAACCCTATTTTGGGGTTCCATGAAAGCATCAACTATCCTAACCTCTGGACTGGAAGGGGACCCCACCGACCTATTTTCAGCATTATCAATTTGAAGAATATCTACAATGTGGAGTTGAGTAACTGTCCTAGAAGAACTTCTTGAACCAGAAGGTGACCCAGGACCAGACATGGCAGAAAAGAGGGGAAGACGAAACAGAGAAAGGAAGAGCAATAAGAGGGACTAAAAGTCGAACCTGAAATTAAGTAGGAAAACGAAAGCTTCGGGCAACAGACACTCTTCAAACTTCGAAAATGCACTACTTAGTCTGACTTGGCAATGACGGAATTTCTAACACGGCAAGAGCAGGTGAAGAAGAAAGGTGCAATAAGTCTTTCCCTCTCTTTATATATGTACTTAAAATATAAACCCCTCAAGCCGAATCGGCATGACGATTGAAAGCAATGATGGCTTTCCAAGCATCGGCTGCGCAATAAATGATCCATCAACGGTAGTCTCGGGAAATGAAAAGACAAGGCGTGTGGTTTTTCTTATAATTGTAACCCTAGTTACGTGTCAAAACTTCAACTAGGGCTCGAGGGGGGGGAGTAACTGATATACCACAAAGCAACCAGCCAATCTCCGTGAGACATGTGTAGGTTCAGACCTACCAAAACCCGATCCTCCCGAGCTTGCTCAGCGAGGAAGCCTTCAGAACTCATTTATTCGGAGCAGGCTAATTATTCAGAACAATCTTGCGCATCAATCTTCCAGAACTTACAAACTTGAGCATAGAGCCTTCAAATCATTCCTTATGGTTCAGAGCTCATCACCGCCTTAAGCATCCTACTGATCAGAAGATAAGGAAACAGTCTTCGACAAGAAAACTGTCGCTTCCGGATATCTCTCAAACGCAGTATCCCACTTGGTAACTGCCATTCTCCTATAATCAAATCCCTATATTCTCGGCTCCATATCCTAATCAACTTAGGATTACCATTGCCTATAAATTAAACCCTAAGGTACGCTTCACACTCATGCTCATTATTTGGCTTACATTACAGTCTTTTCAATTCAGTTTATTGACTTAAGCATCGGCGCGGCTACAGTCGGAGCCAATCCGGTGGCCCTCTGATTCCTTTTCTTTGAGTATCCTTTAGGCAGCGGAGCTCGGGGCCTTACCGACCTTGTTCAAGCCGAAAAGTGCGGCATTAATATATATATATATATATATATATATATATATTAGCGGCATTGACCCGTACTATGCACGGATGTTAATAATAAAAAATGACACATAACACTATTACACATACTTACTTCGATCACAAATTTTAGATTCTACCGAAATTCCAAAATTAATATAAATTAATTCAAATGTTCAAACAATTCTCTAATAAAAATAAATAAAATATCATCAAACAATTTGAACACTAAAACTCAATCCACAATATTTAATAAAGTTGAAAGAAATATTCTATCTACAAAGCCTTGAAAATTGAACACATATAATACCGAAAAATATATTAAACCATCATTTATTAAAGATAACAAAGAGTTTACATCAAGGATATTTATTGTCATCCATCTAAGTCTATCCCACGAGTACTTATCAAAATAAAATAGTATAGGTAATTAGCTTTTTTTTTTTCAAATGGTGAAATATGAAATTAAAAACATACCAATAAACTTTTTACCTGTGTATTATTATAGAGTACATTCATCTTCATGTGTTTTGCCTATCAATCATTGCTCCACTTCATCCAATGTCTTTAAACATAAAATATCATTCCCATTTTCCTCCAACATCACTCATAGGTTTCTCAAATCTTTGAAATCTTTTTTTACAGTGTTATGTATTGATTTTTTAGGTCATGTATCAGGTAGTGTGTTAACTATTACCTAGACCAAAATTGCAACGTGAGGACGAAATCATTTTCTCCTAATGTGGTTGAATACTTTTTTTTCTTCTTAAGTATATGTTCTCTCACGGGAGAATCAAATCTCATCTTTTCTGTTTCAGGCTCTATCCACAATGGATTTATTTTACGTTCAACTTTCTCTAAAAGGAATACTAAATCTAATACACACTTTGTTTTCTTCTCATTAAAAAAATATAGTTTGTACTTTGTCATTCCAAGATGAAGGAACTTTCTCAACTATTTTTTTCATTATTTCTTTTTATGTTAGTTTTTCGCCATATCGTTGGAATAATTAAAGAGAATTTTTCAACTTTCTTTTAACCAGATTTATGTATAGGAGTATTTTCTCTAAATGACATTTTTAAATCTCATCCCACAAATTTTTACATATAATGTGGCAATATAGGAGGTCTCATATCCACCCGCATGAAAACATTATATGATTTACAATAAATATAACAATGAATAATAATGTCATAAAATAAATATAAATAATATGTTTTTAGCTTTATTGTGAAATATTATATACTAAGAATATAAGAAAATTTTATATAAATAACAACTTTAAATAATTATTTTAGATAGTACTTAAATATATTATTATTTGTTCCATCAAAAGATAAAATTATTTTTGCAAATCATTCAAGAATGAGATTTTATTGTTGAAGCGATTGAGAGAATATGAACTATGTATTGAATATGTAATGAATTGTGTGTGTATTACAACCACAGAAGGATTCTTATATAGGAGAGCTAGAGAGTTATAGAAGGTAAGAATAGAAAAGGAAAGAGGAATATGTCAAGATTGTGCTATAAGCATGCCCTATGCACGAACCCTAATTACATACTAAGTCTATGATCTATAATAGTGTACATCTAACATATACAAGTAAGATATCATGTAATAATGTCATTGTGATGAAGATGACTGAGTATATCAATTTTTTTTGTGGTTAAAGATAGTAACACTATCAAGAAATATTCTATTGCTATTCAACATGATGCAAAAAAAAAAAATTATTATTATTTACAACTCAAAGTTGGAATCATATATTTAATGTCAGTTATCCATTACACTAAAAATTTCTTTGTACACAATATTCTTTGGGAATACATTTTTTTTATTAATTATCAAAATATTCAAATCCGATAGTGAGATAACACGTGACAGAGCAACATACATTTAGCCATGATTTGGAAGATAAAGACCAATATTGGTTAGAGTTTGACCTTGACTCTTGTTGATAGTCATAGCAAATGCTAACTTCACCGGAAACTGTCTTTTCTCTAGTGTAAATGATGAATGGCTTATAAACGATGATAACACAACACGTGAAATTAAGACAACTTCATCAACTTTTGATCTCATTATCACCCTAGCTTCAATAACTCAATCTCCAATTTTCATTCATCGAATGAAGCTTTGAACTTTGTCGTTAGTGGGTCTATGAAATTTTTAATATTTACAAATATAAATACATACATGAATAGTGATGAATTGCAAAAGGTGAGTTGGAGAAGTGAATAGTGATGAATTGAAAAAGGAAATATATATCTTGGTGGATTGGAGATGGAAATTAAAATTTTCAAATTTAAATTAAAGATGTTTGTGCTGGAAATTGATCTTTATATATCAACATATCAATTTAATTTTTAAAATCTATTGTTGAATTCTGGTGTAACGATGGCTTTAGATTGTGAAAAAGTTACAATGACATTTTTATTTAAGCCATAATATAAGAAACAGGTCTTTTACCCAAAGCCAAGCTCCAAAGTCCGTTGCTAATAAAAGCATCATTAGAGCAAATTATTTTTCACACAAAAAGCTACTATCTCAAATGATGAACTATTTCCTACAAACTTTTTACCGAAAGTACAAACTGTCAATAACAATGCAATTGCCACGATCAAACGCCGGAGCATTTGAAAAACAATGAGAATGCTTCAAGTTTTATTTCAAGAAAAAAGTACAATTTTATTTCAACAAAAAAGTACAAGTTTACACAGAATTGAAGTGATTTGTTGAAAGACAGTATTTTCTATCTCAGGGATTCTCGCCTTGGTTAGTCTGGTATTCTTGTTCATGGCCTTTTCCTTCAAGATTAACAAGAGAGAGAAAAGCCCAAACATGATTGAGCAACTCTCCCCCATTTCGAAGCAGTTCGGCATGGTGGTTCACTTGGCAATTCTTCGCGACATGGCACAACTTATCCATCCATACACCAAATACGATCTTCCATAATTTATCCGGGTATCCAGACTTCAAAATTTTAGCTAGCTTAACAGCATCATTTAGAGCAGGCGGATGATCTGGAGGAGGATCTGTTTCACATACCAGTCGGTTGCAGAGCTCCATGACTTCATTTTTGGGGCAGAGCGAAAAAATTTTCATGATGGAAGAAATGTCCTTATGCAGTTGGTTGAACCTAAAATCTGCAGCTATAATAATGGATAACGCATCAGGATGGGAGACTAGAAGATACATCATGTAATCCGAAACAAGCTTAGAGGCTTCTTTCCTATCACTATGATCAACGAGATCGGTATGATAACAGATGTCAGTGGCAATATGCCAGATGATAATGCTTTCATCAAAATATTTTTGATCAATACTTCGTCGAATGCCTTCATCATCACATTCGTACCTCTCTAGCGCCCACACCCCGCTGTTGGTGATGAATTGGTGCCTTTTGGGACCATGTAATTCCTCTTCTGTTTGATAATTGGGTATGACAGTGTTGCAAACTTGGCATTTATCCCTTTTTAATCCACGTCCAAACTGCTCAACTATCTCCTTCAATTCTTCAACCATCACGTTTCTAAATTTACTCTGGACTTTGTCATGGGTCTGAAATCTCCACATTTTGAACGTTTGATCAAGGCGAAAGAACTTGAGGATTTTACTAAGCATCACCATTAGCTTCTTGTCTTCATCATGAATACAAAAACGTAGTAGATTGAATTGTGCCACCGAATTTGACCACTTTTTCCATTTATGAACAGATTGGCGGGCAAAGTGTCGTAACATTAGAGCCGCAAGATGGTTTTGGAAGTGCTTAATCATCAAAAGTATTCCCCAATCTGAGTAAATCATTAGTATGACTGAACAAACTTCAAGAACAATCGCTCCCGCAAGCAGTATGTAGGTGATGATGACGTCCGGTGAGTTCTCATCCTTGTCCAAGATTGAGAATTGTACCAACACTACAACCATACAACTGAAACTGATACAACGGAAGGCACAACCACACCATGTATAAATTATGGCTGCCTTGGTGTAGAGCACATCATACATGAAGCTGAGTTCAAGCTCCAGAAACTTGGAAAAACGTTCTCCATCATTTAATAATTCAGATTCCAAAAATGCAAAATTATATTGCTCACCACTGCCCTCATAATCTGCAAAATAATGCTTGTAGTTTCGAAATGAAATATAACTCTGCATTATGAGCGTTGCATCAGCATTATCTTTGATCAGGTCAAGAATGACATTGTAATCCTTTTTTGATATCAAAGATACCTTCGGGGGTTCCTCATTTCTTGCATGCCAAAGAACCCAAGTCCTCTCCCCATACTTGATCACCCCAGAAATGAAAAGGGGAATGGTCTTGGATAGCCAAGTAGCAGACCAACACTTGATAAAGATATAAATTGCAAGAGACAGCTGCACTACTAACCCACGTAAATGCCTTACCCATAGATTAGAATCAACAGTGCAAAAGTCAGTTATAGTGTCTGGGCCACCAAGGTGTGTCAAAAGCAATGGTGCCCACAATGCCCTCTGTACAATTCGTCTGTGATCAGTTCTTGTAACGTCAAGGTCCTCTATTTGGGAAGCTGCCGCAGAGAGTTTGGCAAGGGTAAGAGTGGCCATTGAATCAGATATAATGTAGGCAAACCCAACAATGACTTGGATCCAAACTCCTCTAGAGTACTTCCTGCGGCTACCAATGGCGATAAATATGATTTGGAAGGTTAGACTGAATAAAACCATCACTCGAATCTCCAATGCATCCCATAATATCTCGATATATGATTTGGAAGAAATCTGTGTCATCCTCCTTTTCAATTCCGGATCAATAACTACGACCCTCTTTTGCAAAATGAAATAAACACATTATGTAAGAGATGATAAAATTATAGCATGCATAAAGAAATTTTGAATACTACATCCCACATCAGACAGTCTTCAGACCGTCTTAAATTTGTAAAGAACTTAGTACTCGCAATACAAAAAAAATTTAAAAATTTGTGGAACAGTACAATCACACAATGATATATTGTTAGAATCTCACTAGATAATTTCTCACAAAGCGACCATTTTTAGTTGCAAGGAATTATGATAAATTAAACTAATAAAAGTTTATTACGTAGTGCAAGCAATGATGAAGAATTAATAATATAAGTGTCGCTATATAAATTATGTCTCACCATTATTCTTTATTTAAGACGATTCTTTCAGTTCAACCACACATTTTCATTTTTTTTAATTAGTTCTATTAAATTTAATTTTGGTTATTATCATCCTTTAGCAAGACTCTCAATATTAACCGTGTTGCTTTTTTTTATCAATGTTAACCAATTTTTTTTATTATTTTATCTCCTATAATATTCCTACCATTTTATGAATGTATTTATTTTTAATCCTATTTTTTCTTATCTTACAACACATCCAAAAAGTACACTTTTGACAAGGTGTGAATAATTATACCTTAACTCTTTAATATTTCATAATATTATTGACAGGATTTCGAAATATAGGCACTACAAAAAATTACAAAAGTACTTTAGATATCAGTATTAAAATCAAAAAAATAAAATAAAAATACCATCCTATTTTTTTCTCTTTCTCCAATTTAAATTGTTGTGCATTAATTCAAAGTTTTCTCCTAATCTTTTTAAAATAAAAATTAAAGTTAAAATGAATATATTATTATATTATCACACAAAATAATAAATTAGTAGGGAAATAATAATGACAACAATATATATATATAGGTAGGATAATATTTTCTTTTTGCTGATAAAATATATATATATATAGGTAGGTAGGTAGACGTTGATATATATATATATATATATATATATATATATCTGTTTGTGTGAGAATATATACATTTTGAAGCGGATACCTATTTCATTAAATAGTATTGTAAAAAGAGTAATGTTAGGTCTATCAAATTAGTTTATCAGAATGATTTATTGGATGACACCATCTATCATAACTCTTATTTAAAATTTAAATTAAAAAAATACATTCATTAATTTCAAAAGAACTATTGACATATCATTTGGTAAACTAATCCAATAAACTAAATCAATATACAAAACATTTTTCTTATAAAAATAATACCTCTTAAGATAAAAATAAATAAATTTTTTTATTTGATAAATTTTTCATATGCAACGCACGTAATGTTAAACTAGTGTGTGTATATATATTTATTTATATATATATATATAAAGCATTATGTTTTGAAAACATTTTGTTTTCTATTTACTGAGAGTATCATGAAAAATAAATGAGATAGAATTAATAAAAAGTGATTACACATTGTTAATAAATTAATAAAAATGACTAACAGGAGAGAAACAAAATTATCTTACAGATGTTTGGATATTTGGGTTTGAGATTCGTGATTCCTGCATCCATATCAAATTTATAATGGTTAAACATATCAGCACAGGAAGATAACATAAATTGAAAAATTATGGTTAGTCACATTTTCCGAAAGTTGTGTTATTTTCTTTCCTGAATCTCTAAATGGCCATATCTGTAGTGGCTTGTTATGACTTGAAAAATAAGGTGATATTTTATCACCTCCCACGGTACGGTTATATTTATATTACATGGAACAAAAAGTGAATTGAACAAATTATTTACCTCCAAGTTGGTTTAACTGTACTTACAAATGATTACATATGGTCCCTAGGAATAAATCTTTGTTCAGAATGTGTCCTGATTAGTTTGGGTTAAATTTTGAAGTAGAGAAAAATAAAAATTTTATTTTTTAGTTTAGTGTTGTTTTTAATTTATTTACTGAATTGGGATTTTTTTAAAAAAAATATTTCTTTTATTAAGAAATTATCTTTCAAAAAGACGCTTTTAAAAATATTTTTTTGAAAGATGATTTTAAATAATTTTTTCTTAAATCATCTTTCGAAAAGACGATTTTATAAATTACCTTAATTTAGTAAATAAGTTTATTGTAATTTTATTTCCAAAAAAAAGTTTCAAAAAAATTCTATTTTGAAAAAAAAAATCTGATTAATTTTAAAAGCAGAAAGGTATCACATAAAGTTTTTATTCCGCACCAAGTTTTTCTTGCATGATTAATATCTTAAATGAGAGTCTGTCAGATATTCGTACTCTTTAAACACTAATTTTCTTTTTTAGACTCTGCAACAGAGAAAGTTGACACCTCTTTCTCTCTATTTTGTATTTGTTCAATTACTAGTAGCTCTTTAAACACTAATTTTTTTTGAGGAAGAACCACAACCTTCTTAGCTAATATAAAAGTGAGTGATATTTGGAGCACTAAGGACTGTTTAACTGTTATGGTCAGCTTAGAATATAGATATGCACTACTATTAATGAAAACGACACATAATGACATTGATTGCATATGTAATTGAATTTGATATATATATATATATATGTGTGTGTGTGTGTGTGTGTGTGTGTTTCTTAGGAAGACAATATATAAACCCATAAAGAGAATATATTGACAATTGAATTAGAGCCTATTAGTTAATATAAAATTAATATTGTAAATTTATTTAATATATTAGGAGTCTTTTATACAAAAAAAAAAAAAAAATCATTCTCGTTTGGATGAGAAGTGAAAAAGTATCTCTAATTAGAGGCGAAGAATACTACTAATCCGAACAAAAATCTACTAATTCCTTAAGATAGACTTATTACAATTAGTAAACTAGAAAATTCTAAAAATTATGAAAAACTCATAAAAAATAAAAATTGAGATTTTTTGAAAAATTAGAAACTAAATCAAACAAGGAAAATATAACTATAGGCAGAAATCAATTCTAGGGGTGCAACTTGGGCGAGCCAACCCAAATCCGACCTGAATTTTTTTAGACTTGGGCTTCATTTTTAAACTTTGGGTTGGGCTCGAACAAAATAATAGTTGTACCTTAAATCTTTAATATTTCAAAATATTACTGGCGAGATTTTGAAATATAGGCACTACAAAAAATTACAAAATTTTAGATATCAGTATTAATATCAAAAAATAATATAAAAAATACCATCCTATATTTTTCTTTTTTGCCAATTTAAATTGTTGTGCATTAGTTCAAAACTTTCTCCTAATTTTTTAAAAATAAAAATTAAAGTTGAAATGAATATATTATTATATTATCACACAAAATAGTAAATTAATAAGGAAATAATAATGACAACAATATATATATAAAGAGGTAGGATAATATTTTCTTTTTGATGATAAAAAAAAAATATATATATATATATATGTTTGTGTGAGAATATATACATTTTGAAGCTATACCTATTTCATTAAATAGTATTGTAAAAAAAAGTAATGTTAGGTCTTTATCGGAATGATTTATCGGATGAAATCATCTATCATAACTCTTATTTAAAATTTAAATAAAAAAACACATTCATTAATTTTAAAAATAGTATTGACATATCATTTGATAAATTAATTCTATAAACTAAATCAATATACAAAACATTTCTCTTATAAAAATAATATCTCTTAAGCAACGCACATAATGTTAAACTAGTATATATATATATATATATATATATATATATATATATCAAGCATTATTTTTTGAAAACATTTTGTTTTCTATTTATTGACAGTATCATGAAAAATGAATGAGATAGAATTAATAAAAAGTGATTACACATTGTTAATAAATTAATAAAAATGACTAACAGGAGGGAAGCAAAATTATCTTACAGATGTTTGGGTATTTGGGTTTGAGATTCGTGATTCCTGCATCCATATCAAATTTATAATAGTTAAACATATCAGCACAGGAAAATAAAATAAATTGAAAAATTATGGTTAGACACATTTTCCGAAAGTTGTGTTATTTTCTTTCCTGAATCTCTAATTACCATGGTTAATACAGTGACTATTATTATTTATAAATGGCCATACCTGAAGTGGCTTGTTGTGACTTGAAAAATAAGAAGACCAGTAGATGATATATATTTTATCAACTCCTACGGTACGGTCATATTTATATATTGAAAAACGTGTACCACATGGAACAAAAAGTGAATAGAACAAATTGTTTACTTCCAAGTTGGTTTAACTGTACTTCCAAATGATTAGTTTTTAAAGCAGCAAGGCATCACATAAAGTTTTTATTCCACACCAAGTTTCTTTTGCAGGATCAATATCTTAAACGAGAGTTTGTCAGAAATTCGAATATTTCCATTCTTCCCTCTTCGATTAAGAAGATATACATTACTTACTTGAAACTCTGCTTCCCAGCCTTGCTCTGCCCAAAATGACACAAACTTGAAAGCCCTTTGCTTTAAAGTACAACTATGGATATGCTCTTCTCTAAGTTAGATCTAAAGCATATTTGTTTTAACTTAAATTGTCAATATGAATTATGATCCAAATATGTTCTAATAATACGAATAATATGTTGGGCAAGGGGTGCAAGGTTTAAGACATGGTATCAAAATTATCAAATTAGTTTAAAACGTAATACGAAAACATGAAAGAAAAACGAACACGTCGAATTCTTTAGAAAACAATAAGTAATAGGACTCCTTACCCAAAAAAAAAAAAGGAAACTCTTCAATTTTAAAATTGAAATATTATTAATAAAAATTGAATAATAAAGAGTGATTTACATCATATTTAGAGGCAAAGAATACTACTAATCCGAACAAGAATCTACTAATTCCTTAAAGTAGACCTATTACAATTAGTAAACTAGAAAATTCTGAAAAATATGAAAAATTCATAAATAATAAATATTGAGACTTTTTGAAAAATTAGAAACTAAATCAAACAAGGAAAATATAGCTATAGGCAGAAATCAATTCTAGGGGTGCAACTTGGACGGGTCAACCCGAGCTCGGCCTGAATTTTTTTGGGGCTTGGGATGGGCCTTGGGCTTCATCTTTTATACTTTGGGTTGGGCTTGGACGAAAGAATTCAAGTTTGATCTAAATTAGGATTGGGTTTGGGTTGATATTTTGAAAACTCGAGCTCAATCTGAACCCGAATTCAATATTTTATACTGCAGTTATTCACTATTAGATTAATAGGATTTCTTACAATAATAATTACTATTTACATTTTTATAATTTTAAAAACTTGTTGATCTTTAACATTTTTTTAAAATTAAATCATGTTGAAAGAATTATTTTAATGATTTTTTATTTCTTTTAGAATGAGAAATTGAGAGAAATTATTAGAACTTTAAATGTATAATCAAAATAAGAAAAAAGATAATAATTTATTAAAGAAATCATGAATAAAATTTAAAAATTAGAATTGATAAATTGGGTTCGGCTTGGGCTCGATTTGAACCCGATATTCATGAACTTTAATTTGGGTCGAGCTCGAGTTGAGTTTTTGGGTTTATTAATGTTAGGTTCGGGTCAGGCTTAGGTTAACTATTTTAGACTTTGGGTTGGGCTTTGACATGACTCAATCTGAACCCAACTTACTCGAGTTGCACCCCTAGTCAATTCGGACTTTCCTAAACAAAGTAATTACAAATCTAAGAATTACTATAAATGGAATAAAGTTTAATTAGAAGCCTAAATGAAATCTTTTGGCCGAAATATGGCTTAGGTCATGGCAAAGCGATGAGAATTGTCTGTTTCTCCGTTTTGAGTTAAGATATGATCTTCATTCCTGAAAACATGACTGACTAACTCTACGTCTACTAGTACTTTTGCTTGGAATGGGACTTAGGCGCTCCCATTGTTCTTCAAATGCTTCAGCAACTTGTTCTACATCAATCCCCTCCGCTTGAAGATAACTTGACATCGATTTGCAATTTGGATAGAGAGAGACTTCTACATGGTACTCATAGATCTCAGGAACATTGAAGGTTCGTGAAATTTTCATAGTTTCTAGCAAATCAACAATGTAAGTATTGTCATTAATCTTGTGCATAATCTTGTATGACCCATATTTCTTTAGCTTCAATTTGCTACAACTACCAACTGAAAATCTCTCTTTGCGCAAAAAGACCATAATGGAATCTCCTTCCTTAAACAATTTGGCATGCCTATGCTTATCTATAGTTTTCTTATATTTGGCATTAGTATTCTCCAATTTCTGTTTCACCTCAGCATGTACTGTTTGGGCTTGTTCTTCCACATTTTTTATCGCAACACTCACACCAAGGCCCTTAGGCAATCGAATCAAGTCAATAGTATGCTTTGGCAGAGTGATGTAAACAACTACAAAATGTGATTTTCCTGTAGCACTATAAATAATATTGTTATATGCAAACTCAACTTGTGACAATGTATGATCTCACTGTTATGGACTTAACGCCATAATTACCACGAACTAGGTTGCCAAGCGTTCTATTTGTCACCAAGGGACTTTTGGAATTACAATGTTTTCTTGGACCTTAGTTTGCACACACTTATTTTGAGAAACTTTCCAATAATTAACTCTAAAAGAGTAAAAATTGATGTCTTAATAATTTTAGTTTATTTTTCTTAAATTGTAAAAAGATATTCGACTGTTTCATAATTTTGACATAAAAAAGTTCACTAAATTACCCCACGTAAATATCTATCAAAAGTAGGGAGATCAACAATCATGCAATATACAGTGGAGAATGCCACGGTGGAAGACTCTTGTGGGCAGTCTTAGAGTGTTGGGCTTATGTTGTTGAGGTTGCCATGGTGGAAGCTCTCGTTGATCAGAAAGTTGTTGAATTGGCCATTGCTTGGGCTTTTCGTAAGGTGGTATTTGAAAGAGATGCTCAGGCTATTATTGTTCGTGAATGTACTAGAGAAGCTTCCTCAAATTCTTCTCGTGATGTTATTATTCAAGATGTTCTTCTGTTAGTCGTTTCTTTTCATGCTTCTAGTTATGTCTTTGTCCCTCGTAGCGGTTACAGAGTTGCCCATGAAGTGGCAAGATTTGCTCTTTGTAATGGTCTGGATGTTACTTGGGAGGATTGTTTTCCTCCTTGGTTACAACATCTACTGACCTAGAACTGTACAGCCTTTGGCCTAGTCATAGATATGAGGTTTAAAATTTGAATTTGTGTTGTACTATGACTCTTTGCTATTCTAAGTGTGAGCTCAATTTATTAAATACCAAACAAACTTGACACATAAATAACATCAAACTCAGAATAGGTTTCCATATACTAAGGTTTGACTATGTAACTCATTCTAACAAATATAAATCAAGAATTTTTCTTTCATTTGTTTCTATTCTCACTTCTTTTTTTCATATATTCCAAGTAACATATTTATAAATTACAATCACCACTACTAGTTTCCAATATTATTTTCATTTACAAGATGACATTACAATCACATTCCTTTTTTTTTTGTCTGAAAGTCTCATGATCTATTGTTGTTTTAGTTTATATTTTTAGTACAGTCATTCATTGTAAATAATGTTTTTTCATGCATATTTTAATAATGAATATGTCTACTAGAAATGTGAATCCATATATGAAAAACCTATAAATAAATAATAAAAAAAAAAGTATGTAAATTAATTCAATCTCAAGAAAAGAGTTCTTAATAAAATCTTACCTATTATGACTATATTACAAGAAAGACTAAATAAAACTTAAATATAAAATTTTAATTCTTAATTATACAGTTGAAAAAGTAAGCAAAATGTTTTCTTAATAAATTTTTTATAGTATAGATAATTAATATTATTATGTTAAGTATAAAATTGGCTTATTTAGAATTTTCATGATCGACCTCAACATGTATGGAGTTGATCCCACATTTCTTATATTCCTTCAATTAATAAAACTATTTAATACTGGCTTAACATAGAATGATAAAGTAAATTAAGAGACTCATATTTTGAATAAGAATTGAGATAACTAGCCCATGTAAAACCAGAGGCCCCCAAAAATTATGATATTATATTTTTTACTATTAATTTTTTTAGAGTATTTTTACAAAATAGGAGTAGATCCTCTCAAATTTTTTTATTTTATATATCATATCAATTTTTCTAAATTTCAATACTTACAATTTCGCTCTTCCTTCCTAAAATATTTAAATCTGCGACTGTCTAAAACCGTGTTTTTGAACAAGTTATAACTCTATATTAATTAGCACTAGAAAATCTAAACAATTTAAATTTTTTAAGAAAAAGAAATATTTAAATCCTTAATTTGATGTTTCAACGCACGCCAACAAGAGCTCTCTTCCCCACCCAACCGCTAACAAAAGGAAAGATTAAAGAATATATATATATATATATATATATATATATATATATATATTAAAAAAAGACCTTTTCTTTGGTACTCTGGTTCTAGAGTGACCAAAATATATATATAGCAATATTAAATAAATAATAATAATTTTTTATTATTATTGATTGGAATAAGAATGGAATTAGAGACCACACTCCTTCCTTTAGAATTTAGATGGCAATATTCTAAAGCAAAGGTTTCTTCCCAAGTGTTGCATCCTCTCTTGAAGTAAATAATTTATTCTATTACCTTTATTCTCCTTTGATACACTTTTTTAATATATAAATGTAAAGGAGGGTGGTGATAAAATATGCAGAACCATAGTTTATATTACCTTCTTGTTTCCAGCTCCAAACAAGAGGTTGCAGGTAAGCGCCTCTCTTATATATGCATCAATTTCTCGATTTGGTTGTACTAATGAATATGTATTAACAACCATAAGTTCAATATTGTTGCAGGAGTACTCACATATCCCAAGCCAAATTTTTGTAAGATAATTCTGCTCTCTTGTTACTAATTTCTTAAATGCATTAGGATTCTTACTTTATATGGGGTAGTGTTGCCTTTTTTTTTTTTTGTTATTAGTGGAAATTTCATGCTTGTAATACCTTCAATCCTAGGCGGGCAAAACAGACAGGTTTGGGTGGGTTGTAAATGGTGTCGGATCATAAACAGGTTGAACCCATATTTGACCCGAATTGATCGTGTCGAATACGGATCGGATCGTAAATGAGTCGAGTCAACCCGAATTTGACCTACTACTCAACTTTTTTTTTAGAAACAAAATACTACCTAAGGTTTGCCACTTCAAGCTTTGAAAGAATAATGCAAGTGAAAATATTAAGATATTAGCATTCTAGAAAGACCAAATGAAAGTTATTCACTGATATCTCATAATGAAAAAAAGAACTTCCAATCACTATAAATACATAAATTTCTTTTGTTTCTACCATAAAATTCTTTGGGATGAATAACTTGGACTTTTATTGAAAACAAAGGGAAAAAACAAAAATAAAATTGTGTCTACTAGTGAAGCACTACCATTACTTCTAAAAGACTTCAACAACTTGTTTTATATCGAAATTGAGTAATCTAATCCTAAAAAATAAAAAATAAAAAAATCAACCTTCCCGAAGTAATATAATTTATTTCGACATTAAATAGATATATCAAGCCTAGCAAAATGAACGGATTGAACTAATTTAAAACTGGTCGGGTCAAAACGGTTTGAACCCATATTTGACCCGTAATTAAACAGGTCAAATACGGGTTGAGCCAACCCATACCCAAGAAGATTAGGATGCATTAAGAAGAAAAAAAAAAAAGGTTGTGATCAATACATGCATGTCATTTTAATTCATACATACGGTTGCTTAATTCCATTGCGATACCACCAAAGTCAAGTGTTAAAGATCAAAATGTCAACTTGCTTCCATGCATCGTCAACTTCAATAAATAATTATATATATATATATATTTGTAGATAATTAATATATGTTATAATTATATAGATAACTAGTATAATATATATATATATAGTTAATATATATTACATATATAGTTAATGTATATACGTAATATTGCTATATATATTGTTATATAATGTAATTTGCATATATATACCGTTATATATGTGTGTGTGTGTGTGTGTGTGTGTGTGTATATATATATATATGTAATTAGTTTTTTTATGCATTTAAGTAGTGATAAGAAATTTTATATAGACTAATAAGATGAATTCATATTTTTGTAAATGTATCTCTTTGATGTGGTTTGTATATGCAAATTATTGTTTATGGAGAAAAATGATATTCAAAATTCCTAGCGAAGACTAATTCAACTTCTTTTGAATTACAAGATTCTGGTTTGTGTTTTGTTTATATATTTGATGATGCTGAATTATATTATCTAAAGTTTAATTTTGTTTTATAATCTATTGTGTATGTTTTAGTATTTTGTTTTTTTCCAAATAGAGATATAAATATAAATATATATATATATATTCTTATATTATTTTGTTACTTTACATTCTCAATCCGTCAAACACTCATATTCAATCCTTATTGACTTATTAAATTGACAGATTCTTTATTATTTAACCCATTTATGACCCGCTAACTAAATGAACAGATTAGAACAGATTGACGAGTTTGAGTAACATTTACCACCTCTTGAATCAATCCTAAGAATGCATAGAATATAGAGATAGAAGGACTAAGCTTTTATCTGAATGGATAGAGTATTCATTTTTCTTTTAATTGGGTTGGGTCACACTTCTCATTTAATTGATGTGATGTGGGTTCAATTCATCACAATTAACAACACACACTTTGTAGTAATTAGGTTCCCCTCCCATCATTGTATTTTAAAAAAAATATATATATATATATAGAGAGAGAGAGAGAGATAAAAGAAATTATAAACTCTGGTGCTTAAAAACCTTATCTAGAGAGTAATCACCCATACTAGGAAGAACTCTAACGTACCATGTCAATGAACCTACTCTATCCTTCAAAATACAACTCTTAATTCCGGCAAATGTTAAGGCGAATCTAGACCATATTTTTTTTGGGGGGGGGGGGGGAGGGCCGGGTAAAGATCTCTTATAAAAATATAAAAATCTCGTATACAAATATAATAAAAAAATCAAAATTAAAATCAAAATTTTAGAGAAACTCTTATAAAAGTATATAAAATAAAATATAATTATAAGATTTCTAATAATTACATACAGTCCTTCTTTAATTTGACTAATAATACTGACTTTTTTTTGTCAATGTCATTAGCTTGACAAAAAAAAGTCAAATGAATATGTTTTTTCCTTCTCTCTTTTGACAATCTTCTTCTTATTCCCCTCCCTCCATCTCTCTCTCTCTCTCTCTCTCTCTCTCTCTCTCTCTCCAAACACTTTCATGCACACATTTGTACACGTGCATATACACACACAAACACATGAACAGAGCCAGTCTTGGCCTAGAGAAGTTAATTGTCTCTCCTCAATTTTTTTTATTTAATATTTTTTCATATTTTCAAGAAAAAATTTTAATATATCCCTTTAATTTATATTTTGACTCTTCTAGGTTTGAATTTTTTTCTCCTTATCCTTATTTTCAATTTAATATGGTTCTTTCAATAATGAGATTTTTATCCATTATATTTTGAATTTTTTTTTATATATTCTATAGTTTTTCTCCTCTCAAATACATGCCTGACTTCACCCCTGCAAATACATTTACCCACATCTCTTTCCACAATCTTCTTCTTATTCTTCTTTGTTTCTCTCAACAATCACCTACCTACAGGCATATGTACATATGCATATACACACATATATACATTTACCCACATATATAACATACATATTCATATAGACACACATAAAAACCCCTTTCTCTATCTAAACCTCTAAGAAACGACCGTTAGACCACTTTATTCACTGGAGTGAATAAATTCTTCATAATTGATGGAGTTTCCGAAACCTTTTGCTCACGTCTCGCTGCTCCAACGGCACCTTCAACCGTCGCCTAGACTTTTTTCAACCCAAACCCCTTCCTTCTCCAAACCTATCAATAATGTCATCTCCTCCGATGTCACCATCGACGCTTCCTGCAACCTCTAATTCCTTTCTACGTCCCTTCTTCATCAGCCTCCGCCCACTGGTGATTATGGGTTGCTATTGATTCAACGGGTTTCCTAAGTTTGGCAACAATCCATCAAGAGATTCTATCTCCATCTTGTGTGCACGTCACTGTTTCAAGCTAAATAAGCTCCATGATTTCATGGAGCAATCAATTAGGTTATTGTGCATCACTGTTTCAAGTTAAATATGATTTTGTGGTGCAGTAAGTTCTTAAAAATGATTAAATATGATTTATGATTAGAACATTGTGATATTCATTCTATATGATTAATGGGATGCAATTTTATGGCCGAAGGCTTGAAATTTCGTGGGGTTCCCAGTTGGGTTTTTGATTTGTTGATTTTGATATTCGGTGCTAGTGAAAGAAATGGTGAGAAGGGTAGAAAGGTACTTTAACTGGTAAAAAGTACGGCTATAAGTCTCTTTATTATTATCACTGTTGGGTGGCTAACCCAAGCCCAACCCGAATTATTTTAACGGGCTTGGGCAAAAATTAATGGCCTTGACAAGAAGCATAAATTCCGACCTAATCTCGGGCTTGGATTGAGCAACGAAGCCCGATCTCACCGGCCACCATACACGACCACCATTTTTTTCTTCCGACCATCACTATTTTTATTAACTCGGTGGCTTCAACTCTCTTGTAACATAAACTTATATATAATACCCATTTTAAGTTTTATATTGATTAGACATCTAATTTTATATAAATTAATAATATTATTTCAACTAGAATAAAAGCTCATAATCCCAATCTAAGATAAAAATTTATCCAAAATATATTCAATACTATTAAGATTCAAAATTAAAAATCTTACTAAAATTATTCTAACTTGATTTAATTGCCAACAATATACATTAACATAAACAGACTTCACCTACATTATATATGGACAGTCCGACTTTTCATATGTAACCTTCAATATGTGACTCCTTTTACAAGCCTATATAAAAGTAACACCTTACCTTGATGATAAGATATCATTGAGGTGCACGCAAGTTATCAAATGTATATATATATATATATATATATATATATATATATATATATATATATATATTTAAATAAAATAAAGGAAGCCTAAAATTATATAAATATGTACGTGAGTCTCTCTCTCTCTCTCTCTCTCTCTCTCTCTATATATATATATATGTATATGTGTGTGTGTGTGTATATATATAGGTACCTTAGATATGTGCGTGAGTCTCTCTCTATATATATGTGTATATGTACCTAATATATAATAAACTATATATATATATATATATATATATATAGATATAGATAAATGTAGAGATACATTAAGATGTCGATCAATTTTTCTGTTCTTTTTTGGTTTATTTTTATCTCGTTATTCTACTTGGTTTATTCCTTAATTTTTTTCTCAAGACAAGAAATTAAGTAATTTCATATAGAATAATCTCAGAGGAAATGAACGAATGTTGGAAAAAATACTATAACATAAAAACATCTCCTTTTTTTTTTAAGGAAAAAGTGAAGGTTTTTATATGCCAACGAACTTTGTTGTCTGATTATTAGATACGAGATTTTTTGGAAGATTAATGCAATATTCATATAGCTATGCAAACTGTTTCATATTTTAGAAGAACTTGTCTTCTCTTTAATTTAGAAGATATGAAGTTCCCAGCTATTCATGATATCTTTTTTTCCATTTTTGTTAGTTTATATATATAGAAAATTCATAAAGAGAAAGGAGAAGAGATGGATCCAATTCCAACGTGGGTGAGGAGACTATGGGATATGTGGGATTTAAGGATGCTAGTTCTACTCAGCCTCACTTTACAAATCATTCTTTACATCTTTGGCAACCGCAGAAAGTACATGACCTCACTTTGGGTCAGAATCATTGTCTGGGTTGCCTATTTAACAGCCGATTGGGTGGCAACTGTCGCACTTGGCAAGCTCTCCGATGCCATGAACTCTCAGAACATTAATGATCCAAACAATGCATTGCAGGGAATTTGGGCACCCTTGCTTCTGTTACACCTCGGTGGCCCAGATACAATTACTGCCTACGCCTTGGAAGATAATCAGTTGTGGTTGAGACACTTTCTGGGCATGCTTGTTCAAGTTGCTGTGGCAATTTATGCCATTCTTTTGTCTTGGAGACATTCTTGGTTCTCAACTCTGACCTTTCCAGTGTTGGTTGCTGGAATTATGAAGTACGGAGAGAGAACATGGGTTCTTTGGTTAGCAAGCAATAATCAGGATAAAAACACTGTACCACTTGGTTGTCACCTGAAAAATACGGCTCATCATACAGCCTGTCCGGATGCTCGGGAAACATTGTTAGCCCACGATTATCTGTTAGTTTTTATGCCTCATAAGGATAAACCACGGAGTGGTTATATGCGATCTTATGGTGCGGATGATCGTTCCAAATTCTGGGAAGCATTTGAGATTGAAATGGGACTCATATATGATTTGCTCTACACAAAGGTACCCATAATTTATACCAATGCAGGTTGGATTGTTCGTGCAATCAGCTTCTCCTTTACTATTACCGTGTTAGTGGGATTTTTCTTGATTATTTTCATGGAGGAGAACTCGCAGAAACACTATGGAATTGTCGACATTGCTCTCACGGGAGTGCTACTGGTTGGAGCATTTGTTTTAGAGATTTATGCAATCACACTAATACTTTCCTCTGAATGGACATTGCTTTGGCTAATGACGCAGGACAATTTGCTGTCCCAATTCTTACGAAAGTTTCCTTGGTTAGTTTCATTGCATAAAAAGAGAAGATGGTCTAATTCAGTTGGACAATTTAACTTATTGAGTTATTGCCTCAAAGACAAGTCCCCGAAGTTGAGAGTCCTTAAGTTGTTTCACATTCAGGAAATGCTGGATAAATATAGTCATAAGACTCGTGTGGATCATGTCCCTCAACATTTGAAAGACAAGATTTTACATTTCATCCTGTCAACGGATGAGATAACAGGCCAAAAAGCACTTCAAGACTGCAATTGTTTCCAAGAACTAGAAAAGTATACCAAGAGTAATCTTGATGAAAGAATTCTGATTTGGCACACTGCCACAGAGCTCTTAATTCAAGATTCGGATACTGCTTCTGCTTCTGTTTCTGCTTCAACAACAAACAACCAGCAAAGAACACTAAGTAAACTTTTATCAGATTACATGTTGTATCTACTTGTCATTTGTCCTTCCATGCTGCCGATTAGGTATCCGGATCTTGCATTTAGTGAAACAACCAAATTAATCAATCTACATATATCGGCTCCTCAGCAGGAGAAGCTGCACACTTTCCCGACCAGATGCAGAGAGGACAATATTGTGATGGGTCCAGGTTTTGAAATTGCGGACATTCTGAAGAGGAAAGGAGATGATAAATGGGAAATCTTGAGCTCTGTGTGGGTGGAGATCCTATGCTATGCGGCAAAGAATTGCCAACAAGATAAACACGCTCAACAGCTTAGAAGAGGGGGTGAGCTTCTCACTCTGGTTTGGCGATTAATAGGACAACTGATTGAATATGAAACTGGTATGGCTAATTATCGAGAATGTAGGTCGCCTAGTCCATAGGCAACCAGTTATATTCATGCCCAACCATTTTAAGTCAGGAGATGGAAAATTTGATTGTTTTGAATGTACTTTGAAATTATATATATATATACTAGTAGTAGTGCACGTGCGTTGCACGTGAACAAGTTTTGTAACAATTTGATCAATTTTGGTATTCGCATTATAGGTCTATCCATTTATGTGTTGTGATTATATATATATACAGAAATTTAATTTCATATCAGTATCTCCTCTGTGAATGGTATGACAATTCTTTGCTCTTTAGAGGCAGTAGATGTGTGAGAGGCCTTTATTTTTTGGAAAGAGTCACTCTTGTATTTTGTTGCAAAGTAACATGGTGAGTGACATATAGTTTGGAGTGAAAAGTAAAGAGAAAACATCGGAAAAATTGCAGGTAATACAAAAAGCTACAGTAAATAAATAATAAATAAAAAAAAAGATTGAAAACATTAAAGAAGATCATGATAAATCTAAAATCAAACAAATGATAAACATAAATAAAAAATATCATAATAAATGAATCTAAAAACATCTAATTGTAGTAAATTAAATATAAAAGTTCATGTTCATGTCCTTTTCATTTTGCATTACATCTCATATAATTGAAGGTGGAATCTTGAAGCAATAAAGGTGTGGATAGATTTAGACATTCTCAAGCTTAATTTTCTTTTTTAAGATGGTTGGTTTTTTTTTCCTCGGAATTTGCTTCTGTCGCTTGTAAAAAGCATTAAGATTCTCATCATCTTCAATTTCGATCAGTTCCTTTTCATTTGGATTGGATTTATTGATGTCTTCATCTTCAATCGGGGTCGGTTCAACTGCATCAATTGCTTCAACAATTTTCTTCTTTAGTTGCCTCTTCTTCTTTGTTTCATGTGTTTCTGCTTCGTTGATTTTTGCAAAGTTATCTGCTTGTGCAGTTTCAATTCCTTGTGCAATTATTGTTAGAGTTTGACCCGTGGCAGAATGGGTTACTCTATTTGAATTAAACAAAAATTTGTATTGCATCGACTTGCATGAAACCATTTTTTTGTAAAAATGGGATGTGAACTTATCTCATATTGAAATGCAAGTATAAATGTAATGTCATGTTTAATATACAAATATTGTGCTAATATTGGATTTATTTTTTGATAAAAAAATTGTATACCTTGCGTACTGAGTTTATGTAGTCTAAAATTGTGCAACCAATGAGAGAAGTTGCTGGCTCATCAAATAAGATTACAATAGCCTTATCATTACCATCAATGACTTCAAGCCTGATATGGTACCTATAATTTTTATGGAATTTATCAAATGGATGAGTAATAGATTCCTATCATAGGTCACTTAGGAGGACTTTGTGTAACTAATTTGTATTACCTGGGGATGGATTCTGCATTTTTGGTATCACATTTGTAACATTCAAGTCCTTCTCTTGTTTCCGTGAGCCTTTTATTGCAGACTCTATAGCCATCGTACCATGGTTGATCCTTCTTTTCAACATCATCTATGGTTGCTTGGAAATAATATAAAGTGTTCTGTAAATCAATTTATTTAGTTAGGTTAAGACGTAACTGTAATAATTGATATAAAAGACTATGTTTACCTCCATTATAGGTGATGGGTTGGTCAACAAGTCTCGAATATTTATTTCCTTTGCTTGTTTGATTTTCTTTTCAACTGCTAATTGCTGAACATCTATTTCATTCGTGGGTGAAGAGTGCAACCTATATTTGTTTACATAATTGTATAGTAATAATGTGAAATATATTAATGACAATATTAGTTTTGTTTTTTTTTTTCAAACGCAAATATACATTACCATTTTTTCAATTTTTGAACTTGTACGCAATGTGGATCAAATTGTATTGTTGACATATTCGTGGTTGAAAGCTGGAATTGACCTGGTTCAATATAATAAATATGTATATTAATTTTCACATAATTAACAAATATGTATGTTGTTCATTATACAAGGAAGCATACCTTGATACGTGGTTCCATTGAGATTTGAAACAACAATAATTTGCTTCTTGTCAAAATTTTCTTGAAGCATTTGTCCTTCATTTAAAGCCATGTCACCCCAAAGAGTTATTGGAAGTGAATCAAGCCTGTGAGAGATATATTTTTTAATTTAATTATTAATAATATAACATAGTGGTTTTAGTTTTATAATCAAAATGAGTACTTACTCTTTGTTCATAATAGTAATCTCTCTTTTGTGCGTTTCTCCACCATTTTTCTTTTTTATGACGTAACTTTGTCCGACGCTGCTGACAAATCCAAAGATGTCTGTACATTAAAATAGTATTAGCTTTGTGTAACAATGAGCATTCTATATGCCCTATTATATATATATATATATATATAAATATAAAATTGACTGACTTACCAACATATGGGTTTATCTCAATATGTTTTTGGATTTTTTTGAATTTCACAAATTCATTTGCAAAGATATGTGCATCAAATGTTGATGTTGTCTCTTGGACATTAGTATGTTGTTGCAGAACCAATTCGAGGGATGGGTGGACATTGGCAAATTTCTCATTAGGCTTCTTCACTGTACCATTAGAGATTAGATAAGCCTTACTATATTGGAATATTCCTTCAAATTTCCTGATTGCTTCGTTAAACATGACGGCTTGAATTTTTGTTCCCTATGATAGATTAAATAAAAAATAAATTTAGTTAATATATGATCAAGAATAAATTTAAGATAGATAGAGATTTGAAAAATAGGATACAACTTTTTTTTACTTACCATATTATCTGCCAGGATCATCTTCCAGATCTTGCCATTGTTTTGAACATTATTCAAAGTCTCAATAATTTCTTGTCGTAACACCATTGCTTCGATTGTCCATATTTTTTGGTTGGATTGCAATGAGTTGATGGGAATTATGCTTTCAGCAAACATTGTTAGTGACTGGAAACAATGTTAGCATCATAAGTATATAAAAAGTAAAAAGTGTATAGATGATATCAGGAAAAACTTCATTTTGGTCAGAAGACGTGAATTCCACATACTAAAATTGTACTTTTTTTTATCCATTTATGCTGAAATAGAAATACACCCAACTCAAAATAAAATAAAATACTTGACAACTAATTTCAAGGGTATTAACTGGAGTATTTATTTGTGCAGGTAATAGGCTTGAGGAAAAGATGGAGAAAGAGCCACAAATGAAGGAGGGAAACCCAGCAAAAAAAAATAAAAAAAGCCAAAATATAACCTAACCAATACAAGATGACAATAAAGGCTAATCATTGTAGAAATCAAATTGGTTTAGAATTGCTAGGGGCTCCATCAGTTATATAATGTCTGGCAGCCATGTGCAGCATTCATGACTAATAGAAGAGTCTTACATTTCATAAGGATACCATAGGAGGAGGTATCAATGTCCCTATTCGTAGAAAAGTACAATGCTTAATAGAAGAGTCTTACATTGAAGCTAACCCTTTATTCACATAGTGACATCATTGCACCACATAAGTTTACACTTAATAGACCAAAGTTAATTATTCACCAATAGAGTTAAAAACAGAACAGTCTAAAATATAGCAGTTTATTGGCATCCAAGGCCACAATTGTGATATCATGTCATATGTCAGTCAGATATTACAATATGACTCCAAGTTGTCTTAAGATATCACAAAACAACTCACAAGTAAAACCCCAACAAATACACCCCCCCCCCCCCCGGGAAAAAAAGAAAAGAAAAGAAAAGAAGAAAATAACAACTCAACCAGAGGGGTGCATTTCCTGAAGGCTTAGGCTGTACTCACAAATTAATAATCTATACATGGTTATGAAAAGGCAGTCATTGGGAGAGATGTATCTGCATGAACTAAAAATGCCCCATCATAGTGAAAAGGTACAAAAGAAAACGGCTTCCAACCAGCTCTTATTTAACCCAGGGGCACCGAGCATTCAAAAAATTCAACATTATGCCAGATTTGAGGAAAATGGTAGTTACGTGGACAGGAAAGATAGAAATAATTGAGAATCTCAGAAGGCCATAGTTGCCAACTGGTAGCAAAATTCTGAATTATTAATCTTTCTTTGTCTTCTTAAAAACCATATAAAACATAAGGCTTCCTGTTGAAAATGAATTAAGAACAAAAAGAGAGCTGAACATTGTGTGTTTGTGCATATACAGTGATAGAATTAGAAAAACAGAGTAATGTCTGGCATGCGTTACAGCATATTAGTCCATATCAGAAAATTAGTTTTGAGTCATTTATATGGATGGTCCTGTAAATTATACTGATCAGAAAAATGGATGGTCCTGTAAACTATGAAACATAAATATTATATTAAACAAAACAATTTCTTGAATAAGTAGTGTATATAAATGTCTGAATTAAGATTATATTAGCATGAACAAGTGGAATAATTTAAGAGTTCGACAAATTTATTATTTTAACATAAACATGCATCAACAATATTGAAAAGGTTTAATAATTTTTTTTTTTTATAACTTAAGGTATACAGTAATGAGGTAGATTATAAACAGAGCTAATAAATAGAATAGAAATTAGAAAGGATTGACCTGTGAGTCTGTAAGGCACATAATCGGGCAGCACGTGGCGAGCACATGTGATGCTAAGTCCCAAAACAAGCTCTAACAACTCAAATAACCCAATAAAAGCAAATATATATAAACCCAAAAGAGTTCTATATTTCACCCATGTGAAGGAACAGACATTTAGAATTTTTTAAGGGATTTGAAAAATCATGAAGTTTTTAAATTCCTTTTAACACTTGAGTTCAAATTCTAATAGTTATGCTAATAGCTTGATTGACACAAAAATGTGGTAAGGTACATTATCATATATCTATATATATGTGTGTGTGTGTCCCACTTTGAGGCCTAGTAGAGGTTGACCTTCTCACTTCAGTTCCTGTGCGGCCTGCTCTAGTATTACTTGTAGCCAACACATCATGCAAGCAATTCATAATGATATTGGCATAACCTGTATTTAAATTTAACACTCAAATGTGTGTTGTGCGCAACCCACACATATGTTTAAATAACTTAAGGAGATGTGAGAATCATTATGTGTATAACTAAGTGTATTTATCTTTACAACGTAATGATTAATGCAGCATGCAACAGTACCTTCTAAAATTTATTTCTGCAAATAGGCACAAAACAATAAGGCTGTTATACTAAAACTGTCAAATAATGTCTTCTTTACTGATTCCTTATTAAGCGATTAAATAAATTATATATACACACACTGGAATTGAATCTGTTGTATTCCCATTAGTTCAAGGGAAGGGATTGAAGAACAATCAATTAGGGAGTAATTTAAATATTCTTACATGGTTTTCAATCTACTATTCAAACCTATGAAAAATGCTACTACCTAATCCAATCACACAACTTTCATGGGGTTGAACTGAGCCCAGTTAATTGGACGTTTAGATGAAGCGAAACTAATGTATAAGAATTGCAAAGAGATTTTACCAAATTAAAGGTATGAAATGGTTACACTTACTTCCATAGTGATATGTCCAGAGGTAGATTTCCCATTTACCAGCTCATTTTTTTTCAAGATTACCAAAGCAAAATTATAACCAATAGTAAAAGCTACAAAGTTTGGGTGGCCCCTTTGCAATACTGATCACAAGAAAGATGCAACACTTGTGAATGCCAAAAATTATGCAATTAAAACTTAAAAAGAAAAAAAAATTTACAAGGGCACTGAGTTGATGATATGAACCAAATATACTAAAACTACAGGCTTAAGGCAGGTGATTCTTTGAAACTGTTGTAACAAAATCAACAAGCAGCCTATCGCTGAAATTACCAACAAATGATGTTATAAGATTAATATACCACATTCAAAATATTCTACATTAAACTGGAAGCAGAGGGTCCTTAGGCAGATATAATAACCATTGACCATAATTTTACAGTACAAAGATATAAGAGACTCGATAACTGGCATAACAATCCCAATCATGTGTAAAATTACAGAACATTAGGACAACCATCCAATTGAGCTTAAAGTACATCCTTTTCTGTTCCTGTGGATTGGACCCCCCTTGCCCCAGGCATTGAGTCCCTTTATTTGCTGATAGTCCTTCTTCTTAGATTTTTTATTAAAAAACTGTATGTATGTATATATATATATATATATATATACTTGGGTAACTATGTGTGTATATAAATTGTATAACACTTTCATATTACATCAGCACTAAGTATTGAAAGAGTGAATTAAAATATTTAGGAAGAAAAATCCAACTGCAATAAACACTCCCTTGCATAACAGGATTTATCCAAGGTGAGGTGCACAACAAATATTCTGAAAGAAAGAAAAAATGAGAATCACACAAAGTACAAAATAAAACGATAAGAACCAGCTGATCAAACCTTCTTAGTCACCCACCACTTAAAAATACCTTTTGATAAGATAAGACAAACACGTCGCCCAATCAAACAAAACTAAGAATCATTTCAATGCTGAAATGGTCAAATTCAAGTTCCTCTCATTCTATTAAAAAATATGCTTATTTAAGTCAACTTACAATATATATTTTTTTAATTCTCATTGGGAAAACCTAATGCAAAATACCTTACAATTGAATATAAGGTTAACAAAAGATTTAAAAAAAAAAAAAAAAGACAAAGAATAAAGTGAAAAGGCATAAAGAAAACTCAATTAAAAAAGTTCACAAAATAATCATTTAAGAACTTGTAAATAACAGCGTATTATATCTCAGAAGTGATAAATAATAATCGAAGGGAACCCAATAAAAAAATATATGTAATAGTATAAATTAGAATCAAAAGAATATAAGGGAACCCAATAAAAAAACCTGAAAATTGGAAACAAAAGGAAACTTAAAAAATGAATAAAATACACACCTGGATTTGTATCCAATTTGAAAGAATTCTGTTTTCTTGTTTGTGATTTCGGCGTCTTCTGTAGATAAAATGAATTTAGATAATAACAATAGAACCCTATTGTATGTAAAATCCAAAAATGATGTAAATCAATCAAGAATTATTTTGTATGAAGATTGTATGCATATAAGAATTAGATAGAAGTAATGAAGTTACCTTATGAGCAGCTTGAACAAGGCAATTTGTATGGGGTGTAAGGGAAGATATGTAAAGAAAGGAGAGGAGTTTGATTAGAATTTATATGGGCTGTAATGATAAAATCAGCCAACTCATGTTGCAGCACTTAATGGTTGTAATAATTGCAAACCTTGTAGTTACATGATAAAATCAGTCTACTCATTTAATAGCAGTTCATGCACTTGAAATTGATGAAGCTCTTTGATATTTAATGGGTGTCATAATAGCAGTCCTTGCAAATGAAAAGGCATATTGTGTGTTATTGTTCAGTTTTTTTTCTTAGAAGTCATACAGGCTCCAATGAGAAAATCAGTCTACTCATTTTATAGCAGTTCATGCACTTAGAAGTCATACAGGCTCCAATGATAAAATCAGTCTACTCATTTTATAGCAGTTCATACACTTGAAATTGATGAAGCTCTTTGATATTTAATGGGTGTCATAATAGTAGTCCTTGCAAATGAAAAGGCATATTGTGTGTTATTGTTAAGTTTTTTTTCTTAGAAGTCATACAGGCTCCAATGATAAAATCAGTCTACTCATTTTATAGCCGTTCATGCACTTGAAATTGATGAAGCTAAAATGTGCAGAATGAACACCTCATCTCACGAATAATAACAGGAGTATAGCTGAAGAAACAGAGAACCCCTACTCATTTATCCATGTGCCATTTTTTTTTTATCAACAATTAAAATAGATCGATAGTAAAATGTGCAGAATGAAAACTTAGAAACAGCTTAGATTCCTTATCTTGTCCATGTGCTTCAAAAACCCGAACTTCAAATGGCCTAACCAGGACAAGTTATGTTGAATAGTGGGCATCATGTCTTGTAGCAATAGTAATGCAGCTAGTAGTTCAAATCCTAAAAAGATAATGATGAGAGAGAAAAATGAATAGTTTCCACCCAAACCAAAAGAAATAACCTTCATGTATATCTTAAGAAAAGCCTCAAGTATCATGTAGGTCACTTGGTATTTTTGGCATTGCAAGAAATAGAAACAAGTTCTGATGCCAGCAGCCTATTTGATAAGAGTCCCATCAACCAGATACCATACAAATAAAAAATTTAGTAAATAAACCTGTTGAACAGGCTGAAACATGAATGACTTCAAAAAATTCTATCAGCAATATGACAGACTGCTAGCCTAGTATTCTAACAATGGTGCATGTGAAAAAAACATAAATGCTGGTTCACCATATGTTATGACCAACAGAGTAGAATATATAAAAATAATTTACCAACAACAAAGATCACAATGTAACAGGTGGAGATGTCTTACCCATGCAACCAGATTGTGCTCTCTTGCAGTTTTTGAATTTTTGATTGCTTTCCTACCTGTAATTTTGTCCAAAAGAACAACCCCAAAGCTATAAACATCTGATTTCAGAGTCAGCTGACCAGTCATTGCATACTCTGGAGCACAATACCCATAGGTACCCATAACTCTTGTAGATACATGGGTATTATCCCCGACTGGTCCAAGTTTGGCCAGGCCAAAATCTGATAGTTTAGGATGATACCCCTCATCGAGCAAAATGTTGGAGCATTTTAAATCCCGGTATATTACAGGGGGGGCTAGCTTTGTCATGTAAATACTCCAATCCTTTTGCTGCTCCAGCAGCTATTTTCATTCTTGTATTCCAATCCAGTTGCTTCTTACCAGGTGAAATGTCTGCAAAATAAGCATATGAGTCCAATATGTAGTCACAAGAGTTCAACTAAAACAGCAACAGAAAGGATTTGGGCTTTATAAATTGGCAATACAATGAAGACGGTCTTCCAGAGACCCAAGGGGCATGTACTCATAAGCCAGAAGTCTTTGATCTCCATCAGCACAATAAGCAATTAGATTAACAAGGTTAGGGTGATGAAGTAGGCTCAACATCAACACCTTAACAAGGAATTCCCAGTTCCCTTGTAATCCATTGCGATCAAGTTACTTGATGGCCACAATCTACACCAAAAACAATAAAAAGGTTTTAATTTCATCACCAAATTACCGAGTACTACATATGTTAAAAGCTCAATGCTTGGGGAAGAGAAATCCATTGAAATCCCAAATCTAGTCAGCTTCTCCAAGAGATTCTACTAAGAATGCTATTGAGAAAATAGCCAACCATACACGAGATTAAAAACTTGGGGATTGTGCAGAACCTATGAAAACTTCTCTAACCACTCTCCTTTTCCCTTCATTCTTTTATATCAAGTTAAAATTAAAATATGATAAACTTGACCAACCTGATTTTGCTTTCCAGACACCCTTTATACACTCTACCAAAGCCTCCCTCTCCAAGAAGATAATCACCCCTGAAATTTTTAGTTGATGCTGCCAACTTACGAAATGTAAAGGTCTGGGCTGCAATATGATTGGACCCTCCATCTGTAGAGCCCTCCTTTATCTTCAATGAGGGATCTGCCTTAAATTTCTCTGAAAACATAAAATGAAGGATTTGTATTCAATTTTTCTGAAAACATAAACATGCAAGAAAAAGAGTGGAGAAAAACAAGGCCGGAACTAAAACCATACAAAAGCATACATGCACATCCGATCTATAGTTATTTTGATGATGGGGGTTTACTTGAAGTTGAAAAGATGATCCAGCTTCAATAGTTAAGATTGTTTACTACGCTACCTATTCTATAAATAGTATAGACACAGACTAAAAGAGAAGACATCAAAAGCAAAAGGAAACATTGCACAAGCTAATAAATTTTTCCTTACTTCTCAAAAAAATGACAGCCAAAATCCCATTGGAATCACAAGTGCCCCTGTCAAATTGATACTTGGGATTTTTTAGAACAAACCTTCCACAGAAAAAAAAAATTCCAAACGCAATTTTCAGCAAGCACCGAAAGGAGGATCAGTTTTAATTTTTCACGACTAAGGGAACAGATACCAACAATCACGAATGGCTCAGCATAACTCTCTGCTATTATATATTTTTGGCCTAATATTATTTGGTTCTTTATGCAGTTGATGGTTAACCAGATTGCATGGAGATACTCATAACTATTTAAATTTAAGTTAATAACAATAATGAAAAGGGTGACAACTGTTTCTTTCATGAACACTTTCAAGTCATATTTGTATTTGCAATCAATTGTTCAAGGTTCACTCAGTGGTGTGCCAATTCCATTCAATATTTTTCCATAAATCCTTAAGGGTGTTTGCAGTGGAGTCTAGCCTCATGGAAGATATGATACAAGGAAATGTAGGATATGATGCTGATGCAAGGACAGGTGCAGAAGAGTGAACTATATCTTGTAAGATTTTTTATTGTTAAAATGACCTAGTATTATCCCTTTATATTTTATGTTTGTCAAAAATAGGATTAATTTGAATGCTTGAGCCTTTTTACCAACAAGTTCATCCCAAAGTGTAAAAATAAAATTCAAATCTTAAAAATTTTAACTATCACTATTACATGGATCATTCTAATATAAGTCATAGGACAAATAACTCCAATTTAATCCCGTGAGTAGGAGGGACAAATTAATCTTACATCCTCCTGAGAAGAGTGAGAGTTGAATACGTGATCTCTTCTTTGAAAAGAGTCATATGTGACCAATTGAATTAGTTGTATTTGATTGTAATAATAACATAATAGAAGAGCATTCTTATTAATCCCCACAATTGAATGAATAAAATTGTTATGTAAACAAGCAATAAAAGCATACATAACCACCGGGAATTATTTATTTATTAATTTGTGAGAGAGAGAGAGAAAGAGAGAGAGAGATAGAAAGAGAGAGAGAGAGGACAACACATAAATAAATGTTGTTTTTCATATTGTCACGTTGTCTGCATAGGTGAAGAAAAAAAGAGGAATATGAAGAAAGAAACAAAGAATAAAGGATAGGTGTTAAGAGTTCGCAATTCAAGTGTCACTCTCATGTATGTAAGTGGCTCATTCATGCCCTCCCTCCCTGGACACTGCCTTTTGTATTGATTTTTGGGGTCCCAACTCCAACCTGATCAGTCCTTGCCCTTTCTTTTCACATTACCCCTTTTTGGCTCCCTTTCCACCCATCCCAGCTTTGCCACAGCTGTACAGATATGACAAACCATACTCTCTCCTGTCCCTCTTTTTACCTTCTTTCCCTCCCCATCTTCCACCCATAATTGAATATTTTCATTTTAAAAAAAGAAAAAGAAAAATCTTCAGTTTTTTACAATTTCCCCATAGAATAAATAACCTTTTGGCTCCAAAAATATTCTAAAGTTTTAGGTATCACAATATGCATTTGTTGGCTGCAAAGATGTTATAATATCTCATATCATTGTTGGGGGGAGGGAGGGTTAATTTCTTTAACATTGGCCTCTTATCAAATGTTTTGCACCCATTATATATTTCTATGATACCTCTATGTAAACAAAATATGCACATGAATCATAGTTAATCCATTAGACATAATGTTTTGTATCATCCTTAAATTCAAGAGTTATGGTTAATATCAACAATCACAGAATACATAAGACAAAACAAACACCAAGGATGGTTTTGTCTTTGGACTATTGTGCATTGATTCCACCTGCAACAATTTGCGAAATGAGCTGGTATAGAGAAAAAGAAATGAACAGAAGGAAGTTATACAGGGGAAAATAAATGAATAATGATTGTTGATTATAACAGAAAACAGGCAGAAGTGGGCATTTTAAGTTTACAAGAATACCATAACAGTGATTCACAGTTTTAGTGTGGTGTGGCAGTGGCTTTCTCCAATTTGAACCTGCCAATAATCATTCGTGCATCTTTGAACCCTGGATTGTCCTCTGCCCATATGATATGAACATGTCTGGACTGGAATGCACTCCTAGAGTTGGAAGTTGAATTGGTTCTGCAACCAAGTTTATGAGTTTAATTTAGTGCCAGGATGGCTTGCATGCTTAAACCAAAGATGCTCATAATGCAAACAGACATCAAAGCTCCAATAGTCCAAGTAGAATTCTAGTGGGTTTGGAGAAATTTAAGAACATGCAATTATTCGTTCAAATAAAAAGAGTAAACATTCTTATGATGCTAGTTTGCTACTAAAACACAAAGTAGAGTACACACAAGTGATTTCAAGATTGTTACATGAAAAGAACCAACAGGAAATCTTTCATGTGAAGCCACCAACACAAAGCTTCAATTCTACACAACTTTTCAAGCCCCCAAGAGTGGAACTAGAATACTAAAGATGGACTGCTGCAAAACTTGAGCTTGTGACCAAATTCACAGTATTTTCCTTGATACAGACAATACAACAGGTGAACAAGACAACTAAATGAAACAATAAATTTACTATAAAAACATAGCAGTAAACTAAATCTCTACCAAATCTGAGCAGAAAATCAATAGTAATCAGATATAGCCATCTGCCAACAGATGGAAAAACCATTGCTATTAAAACCTAAGTGGAACATAGCAAGACCCTCCAGTTCAGCCAATAACTCATGGTGGTAGTATCAGCAGTCATGACTGGCTGCCAGGATTTTTTTGGAGTTTCTGCTAAAAAAACTCATGCTGTTACTGTTACTTCTCTGGTTGTTCATGTCAATCTATGATCTGGTTCAATGGGTGATTTAATTTGGAAATCCAATAGATGGAGAAGCAAAAAATTAGGGAAAATAAATTTTTTAAAAAATGGGTTATCTCTAGAGATTCAAATGTGCTCTAATTAAGGCATGCTGCAAAAAATTTACATGTTTTTTTGAAGAATAATTTTGGGGAAAAAAATCAGATGTCAAGCTTAAATGCAGAACCAAGAATTAAATCCCACAAATGCAAAAGAATTCAGGGATTAGCAGAAACTCCAAATCCGTGAAGAGCTCAACAACAAAGTCTTGCCTCCACAAACAGATATGCAACCATATAGCATTTAGGAAGAAACAAATGAGGAATTTGCAGTCATTAATGGACTTCTTATAAATATGAACAGCAGAACAACAGCTTAAAGATCAAAACGCATGAATTAGAAACTCATTAATGGGGCAGAGATTCCAAACTTTAGGTGGGTATTTGCACAAAAAGAATATATATATATATATATATATTAAATGAGAGAGATCGGGGAAAAATGTAAAATGGCACCAAGGTTTTCAATACTAACCTTTATGTTCTGTTTCAGGCTCCTAGAGAAAGCTAACATTTTGAAGTAAGAACGCTGGAATATAGACCATCAACATAGTTTGTGATGTTCACATTATGATGACATGGACCATTACGTAATTCAACCCATCCACTTACATATAACATATCAAATCAGCACATAAATAGGAAATATTCATATATGTTTAACTATTAACAAATGATGAGTTGAAAGACAGAGCTTTACAGAGAATTGATTGACCAAGATAGGAGAGACTCACATGTACCACGAACAATTTTCCAATGCCTGAAACAAAAGGCGAATTGTAGCAATTGAGTTGCCAAGCTTCCCTGAACCATTATCTTTCGTATTGTGAAAATTCAAAGTGCCATAACAACATCAAACTATACGTTAACCAGTTCTAAATCTCCACTCCATAAATACAAAATTTAAGGCATTTATTCTATAGGAATAGAACATAACTAAGGGGAGTCTAGAAGAAAACTTCACATACCTTCAGAAGGGCTTCCATTTAATTTTCTTCTACATATTTTAGTATGAATCGAAGTTGTTTCCAACAAAAACAATGTATCAAATTACATGGTAACAGATTTATTTATTTTTTTGCATGTAAATGGTATTATGAAGATGCGTAAAAGGAAGAGCCTAGAGAATATTACCAAAAACCCAAATGACAAGTCTAATATAGGATTTATATGCTCACTAATAGTGTAACCTTTTCCCTAGACTCGCCTTAAAGGAAGTAGTCCGTAAACTTAAATTACCTTGAAAATTTGAAGAAAGCAATGAATATGAACAAAAATTGTTTAATTACATATGTCATTGAAGTAAATAAATATAAACACGAAAGGTCGTACAAAGCTCTATACTGAAAAAGGAATTCAGATTAATAATGTATAAGTTTGAGTGATGACATTGTGGCCTAATACCATTTTACATAGAAAATTTCTTGGTGTTGAAAAAATGTTGATTTTGTTCATATTTGCTACTTCTTTACTTCTTCTTTATAGACTAAACCAGTCACAATAATGTATTTTTGTGAGGCATCTCACTATTTCCTCTATCAAGTTGATTCCATCAAAGTTGACAAAAGACCACAACATAAACAGTTAAAGTTCTTTAATATCTTCAATTTTTATCTTGATTTTATTTTTTGTTCTTTAAAAGTTTATAATATTATTGAAAGATTGGTATTTTAAACTTAAAATATGATGGAAGCTGGCATAAAGAGGAACAATTGAGTTGTTGTACAGAAAAGACAATCTTGTGATTGGTTTAATTGGTAAAGAATTAAAAAAGCTAACAAATATGCATGAAAGAAATACTTATCTAGCATCAAGGAAAATTATTTTCTTTGGGAAATTGTATCTAATCTAGTTGTTTTTTTGGTGATTTCATTAAAAACCAAGATAATATCACACATGAAGAATATTAAATTTAAATTGGTTACTTGGTAACTCTGATGGTTCGGGTTCGTACACATAAATGTCTTCAAGCTTAATGTTCATTCCGTAACTCTTCTTTTTCAGTAATACCAAGCTAATTACTCATCGGCGAGGTAGAACTTATTGATGACATCTATCCTTGCAAAGTCCATTGAGTATATGATCAAAAGTGCAACACTTGTAGCCAGGAATAAATATGTGGGGTGTTTGAATCTAAAATTAATTCCGGTGTTTACTGAAGAAGTGATCTTTATTCTGTCTTTATTCGTATGCTTGCCTGACTTGAACTACAAGTCTACAACATATGCATCATATACCCTTGAACAGTGAATCCTAACTCCTATATTCATAAAAAACAATAGTTGTCATCATTTTCATATTGGATGACCATCTAATTTGGAATAAAAATCATATCTTGTTCATTTGTTGGCTCCTCACCATTTCCAACTCGAAGCAAAAAATCACTGAAGTTTGCATCATCCCTTGCTCCCATGTTTCTAGTCAAAGTCAATTTTTTCCTTTTTGGCCATAAATATGACTTCACCAAACTTGCTAACATCCATACATGGAGAGCAAAGATCCCAGCTACAACACAAGGTCATAATCAAAATTAATAAAGATATAAAGGGAAAATTAGATTCAAGCATAGATAGAGACATGAAGGGGTATGAGACATAAAACATAGCAGAAACATATATAAAAAAAAATGCATAAACCATGTTTAAAGATAGATGACATACCCCAAAATAAATGGTGATTAGTGCAAAAGTCCACCTGTGAAATATAAAATAGTACTAATTAGAATTTGCAATAAGCGTGATTAGTGCAAAAGTCCACCTGTGAAATATAAAATAGTACTAATTAGAATTTGCAATAAGCAATTATGAAATCATACCTCATGTCATGAAATTAATATTGGCATTAGTGGAAGCTTTATTTGAAAATCAATATTCAAACTTATTTTAGGGCAGTTTCCCATTCAAACTCTTTTAACTCTATAAGAATTTACATTAAAAATAAAAAAACTTCAAGTTTTAACTTTGTGGGGAACCAAACTTAGAGGAAAGCAGCCAAATTTCAATTTTTTCATTTCATAATTGTCTTTAAACCCTTTAATGAGCAAAAAAATGCCATCTTTATAATGTGTGAAATTTACATATTAGTTTCATTGTCAATGAAGCTCAAAACAAAAATGCTCTTTAAAAGTAAAGACCCATTCCTTGCTGAATTTATACAGAGAACCAGAAAACATATGATAGATAGAAAGATCTTTAAAAAAACTGGGTATGTATATATGTGTGTGTGTGTGTATATATATATATATATATAAGTAGAAAATTGTATAAAAACAACATTCTTTATATCATGCTAAAAATTTACTCCGATATTAAATTATCCATATGCAAAAGTTTGTACTATATTAAATGGAACTACGGAAAAGAACTGCTTATTGACTATAGAAGTAAAATATGCTGCCACCATCAACAGCACCATTTAGGATCTTGAGTATTAGAAGCACAAAGAATGGGAAAAAGTGAAAAGCCAGCAACCAAGCAGGGTGTATTCCTTTCAGACATGGCCTCCAAATTTCATCTTTATACAATATTCCTGCAGGTTCTTTTTGGGCTTCTCTGCTTCCTTGTTTTCAATTCTTGGGACCTTCAAACTTTGAAATAAGAATAGATGCAAAAACCATTGCTGTTAACCCAAATGGATCATAGCAAGACCCTCTAGTTCAGCCAATAACTCATGGTGGTAGTATTAGCAGGCATGACTCGTTGCCAGGAATTTTTTGGGGTTCCTGCTAAAGAATTAGGGAAAATAAGTTTTTTAAAAAATGGGTTATCTCTATTAAAATTGGAACAATTAAAACAAATTTCAAGGACTTTTTGTTAGTAATTTCTAATAGGAAAAGTATGGAGGAAAAACAAAATGAATTTAGCTGTAAAGTGTTCTGTTCTGATGTAAACACGTGGCATAAATAGAATATTTTTTTCATGCTTTCAATGCTTTTCACGATAGTACTTTGTTTCTTCAAAAAAAATTGTAATGTTTCTCAAAGGGATTTTTTTTCTTCCTTTTTGTTGAGACTCTTCTTCTATACTACACATACATAGAATAATATAAGTAACAAAGAACAAAAGTTAAATACATATACCAAATGTGTAACATATTAGAGGATTAGAGTTTTCAATTGGGAGACAAAGTAATGATAATGAACATAGAGTGGGAAAAAGATTTAAGTACGTCTCTTAATTAAATATATGAATTTACTAAATTGAGAACTAAGATGCTAATTTAAGATATTAATCTTATTTTAGAGAAGAACGAATCTAACTACATAGCAAACATAAAAACAAAGTTAGTTATGTAATTTAGCTTGGTTATTATATTTCTATAATATTACCTCTATGAATTTAGAACTTCCTTATACACCACATTTTTTGTACAAGTCCTTGATTTCTCTTCATCCGTCTCTGGCCTAATGAGAACTTTTGTTGTAGACGTCGAGATTCCTCTTGATAGTGCAACATATAATTGGCCATGGGAGAATACAAATTGAGGTAAATAAACACCTACACATGGTATTGTTTGTCCTTGTGCTTTATTTATGGTCATAGCAAAACAAAGACGTATTGGATATTGTTTCCGCCTAAAATGAAATGGGTAGCCTTCATTTTCTGCAGGTGAAAGCAGAATTCGTGGTAACAAAACTTGTTTTCCAACATGTTGCCCAACCGTAATCTCTGCATGGATAACATTATTCTCAAAATTCCTACAAACCATTCTAGTACCATTGCATAGGCCATTTGATGGGTCTAAATTTCTCAACAACATTACTGGGCAATTAACTTTAAGTACCAATTTATGTGGAGACAAACCATTCGGAGTCAAAGAATTTAGAAATTCCTCTTGATAATAGTTATGAGTATCATCAACTGCTTCATCAAAGCTATTGAATGTTCTTACATCTCCAGGAAACATCGTAATTAACTTCTCATTCAGCTTGTCCACATATTCATTCTTGGTTGCAAGTATTTCACGTTTGGTCATGTACTCAGCAGACTTTGCATTTTGGTCCAAAGAGGGATAGATATCATTAATAAGTTGTTGTTCTGAGACTTCATCATTTTCATATTGGATGACCATCTGATTTGGAATAAAAATCATCTCTTGTTCGTTTGTTGGCTCCTCACCATTTCCAACTCGAAGCAACAAATCACTGAAGTTTGCATCATCCCTTGCTCTCATGTTTCTAGTCAAAGTTATTTTTTTCATTTTTGACCATAAATATGACTTCACCAAACTTGCATTGATAGTTTCTTCTCTTATAGCTCTAGGAACAACTGGTAATACTTGACGAAAATCTCCCCCAAAAATGATAACTTTTCCTCCAAGTGACTCTTGATTGTTCATGATGTCTCTTAAACTTCTATCAAGTGTTTCAATAGCCCATCGTTTCGCCATTGGAGTTTCATCCCAAATTATTAGCCTTGCTCTACGTAACAACTCTGCAGTTCCACTCTGTTTTGGTATGTTGCATACACTTGTCTCATTCACTGAAATTGGAATCTTGAACCGGGAATGTGCAGTTCGACCACCGAGCATTTTTGCTGCTACTACGCCTGATGTTGCTGTTGCAAGTGCTATCATTTTCTTTGATCTCAAATTGGCTAACAATGCACGGTATAAATAGGTTTTCCCAGTTCCTCCAGGGCCATCAATAAAAAAGATGCCACCAGCTTCTGAGCTCACTTGGTCTAATATTAATGAAAAGGCATTATGTTGCTCTGGATTCAAGTTAAATTCTGCACAGTAATCATCATCTGGAATATTAATAGCCATTTCATCTCTTATTTCTCTTGGATAAATATCTGTAGCATCAAGAGAATCTGAAGGTACATGTGGCAAATCATAATTCGCAATACCCTTCCCCATACTTTCCAAGAAAATCTCTAAACCTTTTAATGTTTTGGAGGTTTGAGAACTAGTAGAACTCCCAGAATCTCTTTTAAAATCCTCGGACATTGACTCAAAGTAAGTATCCCATAAATTCCTCACATCGGTTGGCTCGCAATAAACCAATATAGTTGCAAACAATCTTCGAAGTGCATGTGGCATTCGAAACAAAGTTGCCTCATTCAAACATTCAAAAATGCTTTTATCTGATTCTAGCAATCCTCTTTTTTGTGCAGATTCTTTGAAGCTTAAGAATTGTATGCCATCTACTGTTAATAGATCTTCAAATGATGTTGGCCCCTTGACATGATTTAGCAACAATCTCAAATAATATCGTTCTCCCTCAATTGGATTTGCTCCATTTATACGGCCAATTACTTCTCCTTTCTTCCTTTTATACCAGCATCTTTTTTATCTATCCCAAATATAATGCTCCGGGAATTCTGTATAAAGAAATTCTCTAGCTTCTTCTTGGTGCTGACACATTTTGAAGAACTCTGTGAGCATTGTATTAGATATATGATCCCAACGGAGAATGTGTTCTAAATTTTGATTCTCCCAATAAGTTACAAATTGTTTGTTTGGAAGGTGTAGCTACAAGTTAATGACTGTAGGGTATATCTCATTCAAGTTGAATTCATAGATTCTCCACAACGCTTCTTGTGCAGATACCCATCTTGCATCTTGGAATTGTTGGATTTCATCAATCATATTTTCTCCATCGTTGTAAGCAATGTACACAGCAACTCTATCATGCCCCTTGTAAATATATTTGTAAAGATACTTCACTGCTTTTAAACCAGAACATATCTCAATGTTAATATGACAGTTATACCTCGAAAGAAGGTATGGATTATAAGGGACCACCCATCTATTATCGAGCTCTGCATTTCGTACAATAACTTTTTCTTTAGTATCCCTTCTTCTGTATATAGGATATCCATTTTTGCTTGGACTTTTTTTCACAAAATGACCGAGGATAATGATTTTTGCAACTTCCATTCACCATGCAAGGATTTTTTGCATTTTTTTTCTCCACAAGGGCCATGCATCATGTGTTTTATAACCATTTCATACAGATCTGGATATTTTTCCTTATCTGGAAGTTCTGTACAAACAAATTTGTCGTATTGGTCAGCATTTGTGATCTTATATTCCGACTTCAATACAATTAGCATGTGTGCATGGGGTAACCCTCTTTTCTGGAACTCAATAACATGAACATATGCTGCAACTTTCCCAAATATTGCTCTCTTGAATAATTGGTCTTTTAAGTCTTGCAATTTCGCTCTAAAAATTCTTGAAGTCAAATCTGGCCTATCTTGAGGACGTTGCCCTTCTTGTAGCTCATCTTGAATCTCTTTCCAATCAAGATTGCATGTCATCGTAATGAAAAGGTCTGGTTTTCCAAAACGTTGAACTAACGGCATTGCATCAAGGTACCTACGGCGCATGTCTCTTGGGCCACCAACAAAAGATGCAAGGAGAACAATTCTTCGTCCAACTTGACTTCCTCTAGTTTCTCCAGCCATTACACTATCAACTATTCCTTGATAAAGATCTGCTCTGATATTTGATTGTTGCCTTCGATAATAATCTAACCAAGTAGTTTCAAGCTTTATGTACATATCTACTGCATATTGCTGCAACAACCGACCAGCTAATAGAAGTGTAGATTGTTTTGTTCCCCTTATTTGTAACTTGTGACTATAATATTCTCTGCATGATACTTTCTTGCTACTTTCTTGTTCAACACCTATATAAGAATACGAAAAGCATAAGTATAGTAAAAAATATAATCAATGAATCTAGGTTTTAAAAATTCTTAGTGTGCTAATTTAGATTTATAAATAATCATAAAAGTTACCTTCTTGTTCTTGTTCGAACATACTCTCAGTAGATGTGAAAGTTGGTATGTTTGATATATCCTTCTCCAATATATCAACATTGCTCTGCTCATGATTGTGTTTTGCTATATTTTGGTGCCATCCGATTTCCCCTTTCGGAAAAAAGAAGAGGATACTGTAATGGATCATAACAACCAAAGTAATGTCTAACTCTGTGCCTATGACTAGAGTGTGCATGTACGACAATATCTCTTTCTAATGGTGTAAGAGGATCATTCCCTTCAATCCATATAGCAGCTACTTGATCAGCTGTTGGCGAGTTATAAACTCGTTGGTCCAAACGAACATCCTTTCTAATATGGATTTGGAAAGCTTGAAAAGGGTCACAATCTTTTAATCTGCGTAAGAACTGAGCATATGGATTTCCTTTAACAACTTCCATCAACTTTCTGACGATTGCTTCACTAAGATTTGCATTGTCAAGTATTTTCATTCTATTTCGAAGTTCATTATCAGTGTCATAAAAGTATAACTGGAAGTAACACGAGCCATTATCTTTTGGCAGTAAAGCTGGAAGATCATGATAAATCTGTCCTTGTGCTCGAAATGTATAAATTCCTCTTCTTGTAGATGCTAGATCCTTATCCAAGTTGACACCAAAAGTTGTGAATGAGAAAATACTATTGTAAGCACGTATGTGCTTTCGGAAGTCTTCACCTTCTTCTGATTGAGATGTAAATAAAGAATATAAAGCATCTGGAACATCAATGGAAACCAGTTTGACTTGTCCATTCCAGGCAACAAAATGTTGGCGGTTCATATTCGAACTTCTTGGCACCACAATGAGCACAACAATGCATGTTACGTAGCTGGTGTAATTCAGAACATATTGGATCATACTGACCTATTAAGAATGTTTAAAATAAGATTAATCATCTAACTATGAACTTCTAATTACTTTTCATAAGATGATTACATAAACCTTACAAGTCACAAACTTTGATAGTCAACAGCAACCATCTGAGCTTTAAGTAAACAATTAGTCCTCTGCTTTTGTCTCCTATTCCTTGTATCCTTAACCTTTTGAATATATCGCAATCTTTCTTCATCAGTAAATCTAGCATATCTACTTTTTTTATCAATAACACTATCATTACTTTGCTCATTATTTCTTGTGGACGCCCTCCTTTTTCTTGCATTTGCAACCTTTTGAATATAATCATTCCTTTGTTTAAGAGTTAACTGAGCATATCTACTCGTCTCACGATTACTTTGGGTAGAACTCATTTCCTATCAAGGGAAAAGTGTTTCATGATTTTAATATCTCAATATACATGTATAACTTAAAGAACGAAGATAATAATAGTCAGAGGGGAAAATTAAACTTAAATGTGAACAAAAAAATGTACATTTACTTTTAATGTAATTTAAGAGTTTATTAGTATTGTTGGTGTTTTTCCACGATTTTGTTTACATTTTATCTTGAGAATACAGGACCTCAAATAATCAGAAATAAGTCTTTTCTTTTTCTTTTGGGGTTTATTGGTTTGCTAATCGATACTTATTGCACAACAAAAGAAACACAATGTAATTAATTAAGAGCCACAACTAATCAAATATTCCTTTAACACCTATCAAAAGGGGAAAAAATATAAATAATAAAGTAATCAACACATAAATATAGATATTGAATGGGAATGTAAATATTAAAACCAGCTCACTGTGTAAGAATCAAGCATACCTGCTAATGCTAAAGACCACACTTGACCAAATAGAACTCATGCATTTGTATGCAGCATCAGGTGACATATGTTTATGCTCCACATATTTAACAAATTCTGCAAAACCAAAAATTAAATTAAAGATAAAAACTGAAGCTGCAGGTTCAAGTCCTATCAGAACCAATGGATCCAATAAATACATCAATTGATCTCTCCTTATTCTATGAAAGGTTTTCCTCAAACAATATAAACCCTTACTACACATGACATTAATCATTCTTACTACGCATATCTCTGCAAGCTTGCAACAGGAGTTGCATATGTAATGCAAGTCAATGATTAGTCGCCAAAACTAAAAACTTGAGTGAATAGTTTACAATATTTACTTGGTTTCTATTGAACTTCCATCTCCTATATATGAAAAAAGGAAAAGAAAAGAAAAGTTATTCAGAAGCAGTATCAGCCGTCAATTCAGAAGTCCATTAAATGTTGCTTCACCATCCCTTCAAATGAATTTGCAGAATTCAATATGTTTCTTGACCCTTTGGCTACGAAGACAGTATTTGATTCAGAACTTGATATCACACTCATTCCTCTGGGCATCTAGCGTAAAGTTAGTGCATTTCCTAAGATTCTAAAAAGGTTGCAGCTGACAAAGGACACGCCTGAAGCTCTGTTTGCTAGGCATTTGCTATCAAGGCTACACCGCTTGCAACAAACGCATCATAGATATCAACATATGGTATTGTATCTAATTTGCACATCTGTCTGAAACAAAATTTAACTTGCTTTTATGGTTGTCGTAACAGTAAACTGTTCTTTCATTTTTTCAACCCATTGCAATCCCCATTTGACTTTTGAGGCTAATTTAAATGATAGGATAACTACAACAAGTTAAAATCCCAAAGAATATAGCTACTGGCTCATGGTATATTTTTCTATTTGTGTACATTGTTATACTGGATCTTTGCCATGCAGTTCTCTAAATTGTTAACATATTTGCTGCTGCTTCATCACTACCACCAAGTGTTTGTCTACTGCAGAATACTTTTTGGGGGGAGATTATCTTAAATGTGGCCTTTTGTGTGTGTAAGTGGAAAAAGGTTAAGCATACTTTTGATAAATTGGGACTTGAGCATTCGCTTTGGCTGTCCCAAAAGCTTTTCAGAATAGCTGTGATGAAAAGATGAATTAGATGCATTGGTTATCATCCAAGATAACTTGTAAGACCATCCCATTACAAACTTAGACCATACCATTACAAACTTATTCTTCTTCATCTTCCTCCTCCACCAACTCCTCCTATTGAGGTTTAAAAAATGAAAAAAAAAATGAAGTTTGATGTCGAAACTGAATGAAGGATTATCTTGGGAGAGATAATCATGTGATGAGGGTTATCTCTTGCTAGGTCAAAAGTTCTACAGCCCTTATCTGCATGATGGTTTAATGAAGTTCTTTTGTTTCACAATTAACAAAATTTTTTGTTCAATATTCTTACACTTTTAGATACAATAAATTTTACACTTTCTCTACATGTGGTGAGGGTCATTGAGTCCATGTATTTCATCATTCATCAAAATTACGTCCTTGGTTCACGTCTGCAGTAATTTTTGTCAACAGTTTACAAGATTCAATGTGTAGTATTTCGTATATCTTGGTTTCATATCATTACCTTACCATTTTGTGGCTTCCCTTTGCTTCTAAATTTCATTTTTTTACAATTACTTCTAAATACAATTTGTTTTACATTTCCAAGCCTATCCATGCATTACCAAGTTTCTTCCAAAATTTTATGCCATTGTTCCTCGGAAACTTAAACTCACCCTCCAAATAGAACAATCAACCAAGGCCCTACAAAGGCTAGAGCAGGGAGAGGACTAATTGGTGTTGTATGTGTGAAAATGTGAATGAATCTACCAACCAAAATCTAAAAGAGAGAAAGAGTTTGCGAGAGAGATGGAGAGTACATGGTGAGGAGGGGACGGGTGGAGGAGGATACAGCATGCTGCGGAGGGCGTCATGGAACTTCGTCGTCTCTCTTCCCTGTGCATACCGGTGAAAGAAAGCACTACTCCAATTACCCTTCAGGAGAGCGTAGCCGCATGCTCAAGAAGAAGGAATGTTATTAGTTTTTAAGCCCAAAGCCGCGACAGATACGCTGAAACGAGACAGAGATATTACCACCAGGCAAATTGCTACATTCAGCTTTTTCCTCGCCCCTCTCTGGTTTATAACAGAGGTTTCTTCTTTCTCTAATACTTCCTTGTATGCTACTTGCATTTATAGATATATATCTGTCATTCTGCAGACTTTGTTGCAGTAATTTATACTAAAGATTGATGGTGTTTGCAAACCAGTCTACTGTGTGTATGCAGTGAACTGTTCTATTAGCATGACAGATTTCCCTCAATGTTATTTATTTAGACATACCATTTCTAAAAGTAAATTTAGTTTATCGAATTGCGCTACTATTTGGGATTTTGCTTCTTTGTGCGGAAACAGAATTATAAGTATTCATTATTGTTGTTTTTTTAGCTAATGCAAGCACTTGCACTCTTGTTCCAAATCATCTCGGGGAAACTATACATAAGCTGAACTCCTACTCCATAGTCGTTCAATACTTGGGGAAAGTTCACTTTTCCTGACGCGATTGGGCTGATGTATTTACACATGACATGGTGGGGATGAAAAAACCAAACGCCCATGTCAGATGGTTTGAGATCTCACTTCTCACTCACTACTTGTAATGACACCATTCTTAGTAAGGAGAAATCACTATTTACCTTCTCTCCATCTCTTGCTCTCTGCTCTCTTCCAATCTGTTACTCTCTTTCTCTCTCTCTTTAAAAATCACATACTTTCAACACCATCTGTATTCTCTTTCTAAAAATCTTTTTTCCCTTCTTTCTTTATTTCCTCTACAAAAACAACACTAACTTCCTCTTTCTATCTTAATTTCTCCCTAAAATTCCTTTGCTGATTGTATATATAATGGAAATTTTATGCAATTGTTGCATATTTTGGCATCTTTTTCTTTTATTTTTTGTGTTTTGATCTTCTTCTTTTTTGCTTGAATTTTTTATGTATGTTATTGAAGCAGCAACTAATGATAAGTGTTTTTTGCATTTAGAAATGGGAATTATCCTCTGTTGGGTTATGTTTTTGGTCTTCTCTCGGCTATGATCGATAGACTATTTACTGGTAAATTCTTGTTCTTTTGTTCAAAGGGTATGTATCTAATTTTTCTAGATGGATCATAATGATAGTATTCAATGTGAAAATTGCTCTACCACAGTGCTACTCAAGAAGTAAGTGGATGAAGAAGCTGAAAAGGTTGATATGCAAAAGACTCAAGGACCACAAGATATTTTCTCTCAGATTGAGAAGGAATTGCTTCTTGAAGTTGCAAAAGCTGAGGAACTTGCCAAGGTTGTTGAGCCGGGTATGGCTTTGATGTCATGATCTTACCAACTAATGTTGAAAGTCTTCCCTCCTTTTTTCATTTGTCTTTATTGATAATATGATGCTGATATAGATCCCACTGCATATGTATTATAGCCTATAGATTCAAACATTTCCCTTTTTGTTCTTACCATCCTTCTAGATCACTAAATTTTAATGCCTAATATTTCTTGCTTGTATTGTAAGCCAATAGGAATTGATAAATTTTCAAATCTTAAATTTTGTTTTTTCTGAAAAATTGTGATTTGTGAACAATAAAATGAGTTAGTTCATCCTATACAAAATAACAAGATAACAAAATAATTTGAATAGACATCAATAATTTAATTCATATAGTACAAACTATATTTGCTTGTATGATTACTAAGAGTATTATCTTGTGGTTGAAGAGATGCATGTCAACCAAATGAGTTATTTGTTTAAGTTTTGTATCAACAAACTAA